>JAZHYW010011973.1:0-58207 GCA_037355805.1 Ixodes ricinus
GACAAAATTAGGCAACACATCACCATCTCGGTATTGCGTTGTCCAAATGATTGCCCCTAATCTCAATGTGTTTTTCGTTGTGTACGGAAAGGACCGGTGTCACCAAGCGTACTGCGCTGTGGTGCGCATTCCGGTAGTGGTGCTGCCGCTATGCTAGTTGTAGTCATCGCTTTCCAGCTTCCCGGCTGCTTTTCTGCAGCCAGCACAGAAAGCTAGTTCCAGTCGTCTTACCGCTTTAAAATCGCTTTGTCGTCTGCTTCTTCATCGCCTGATTCTTCGCATTTGGTAATGCGTGCCCACTGCGTTCACGGGGTGGTCCCACTGCGGCAGCGTGAGAAAGAACGACGCCACTACTTGAGGACTCCTTCTGAATGGACGTCACAATAACCTTGGAAATATGTGAAGATCTAGTTCAAAGCCAAAGAACACGAAAATTAGAGGGACCAATGGCTAGGTGGGAGAGCATGAAATATGTCGGAGGTAAATTTATATTGGAAGTGGTCTGGCTTGTGTATAACGTTTAATTCACACTGAAGTAAAAATGCCTAAACAGACCTTCACAGGCAGCAATAGTTTTAAGTCTTTTCAGACTGGTTGATACTCTGTGCGACAGTGTACAGATGAACTGCGTGGACAAGCCTGCACTCGTAGACGAAACGATCTACACAAAGACCATTCCTGATGTGCGGTAACCACTAGCATCTGTCAAAAAGAAGCAATCGCACGAGATACCTAAAAACGTTGAGTGGAGATGAGTTATCGTGTACAGTTTCTATTGAACTCCATTTTATTTGCGCAAGCTCCGAGGGCTAACAGTCTTCCAATTGTGGATGTTTTTTCTGTGGTCTGGATTGGTGATAATGCAAAATAGATCAATTACGCCGGCCAAAATCAACTGGTGGCTTAATAGACCACCATAAGGAGGGTGAGATTCATTTGCTACATTTCGTCTGTAAGCCTTGCACTTCTAAACAGTATTATGTGATTTTATCAAAGTTTTTCTGTTTTAAATAAATTACGATTGTTTTCAGAAAAGTCGTTGTTTTCATCGATGCACATCGGGAATTGCTCCTCTTTTGTTTGTTTATTTCGTGATATTTTGAAGCACAGTTATGCTTGAGACATGATGCAAAAACAGTTTTAACTACTAAAATAGAATTAACAAAGAGCGTATTAAAATGGCCGGACGACTCTGAAGACTGATTACGTGTAGGAACGCGAAAGCATTCGTATCAGCGGGGCCCGCAGTTTGTAGGAGTACGCAACGTACTCCAACAAACTGCGGGCCCCGCTGATCCCTGCCGAGCGACATCAGCGGAGGCCGCCCGGGCAGGCGCTGCAGAGCCCGGCCGCATACTCCCTTTTACCGGCGTGCGGGCCGCAGCGCCAGGAACAGGGCTTCTCTACCGGGTGTTGTTCCTTGGAACTGTGACGCGTGTCAGCCATTTCAGCTGGCGTTTGAGAAAGAATATAGCGTGCGCCACCCTCTCTTTTAACTTCCGTTGAGGAGGGAAATGTGGAGCAGTTTTTTCGCGGTCACAGACATTGGCGGCGGCGCTCCATGGGACAGATAAACATTTCGCAATAAAACAGCCGCCTCAAAGCTTTGCAGAGGTCCCGATTGTGATAGACCTAAGGATATACCACTACAAAGCGAGTGTTCAGAGAAATTCTAACCTATGCAACACATCGCCAAGCCCTCCTGTCTCGTGCCCTGCAGTCTTACACTATTTAGCTAACGTGCAATGGGGTGGACATAAGTTATGAAGCAAATCGCAAAACATATTCGAAAAAGCTTTTTTCCTGGCGTTCTGTCCAGCTCTGTTTACCATTGTTAGCCACTCTTTTCGGGGTATTGCTTTTTGCCAACATTTGGCCCGCCCTACAAAAACAAAACAAAAAAGAACAGTATAAACTGGATTATGGAGCAGAAAATCTGACTGAAATTCTTTCTGGAAACCGGAAATCCATTCGAAGACAGTTTTCTGCAAACTGGATTCCAGATTTCCAGCAAGACACCCAGTTAGATTTTCTGTTCCATAATCCAGATTATACTGTTTTCCTTCGGTAGGGCGGTGCTGGCATTTTAGCACCCTAGCACACAACAGGTGAAGCCATTCATTGAAAACTGTAATTAAACACTCGATTAAAAGGCTCGTGCTAACCCGGAAAAAAAATCCCAAACGCCGGGCCTGCAACGCCCATTGACGCGGCGGAAAATCTGTCGACACCTGCAGGTACCAGATTGCACAGCGGCAGGGTTGGTGTCGCGCAACTCCTGGTTAGGGAGGTCTATAGATGCAATCCTGGTTGGACCATGGCGTTGGGTATTACGTCAGGGTTCAGAAAAAGAAGAAACTGCGAAAGAAGAGATATCATATTCGCTCTTTGTAGTCCTCTGTGGGGCTTGCTTTCTGTACTTTACTGTGTCCGTACCTGAAAGTAGTGCTTCTGAAAAACAAAGTGAGAAATAGCGGAGCCCCATCGCAAAAGTCACGAGAATCTTTTCGAGCCTATTTTGTTGTGCTCACTGATCCTTTCAAAATGCAGTGGTTATCGATCAGGAAGAATGGCGGCAATCAGAGATATATATTTTATTTACACCTATATGATGAGGGATAAGTGGGCCTTCAATAACACTATCACGTATATGTAGAACCCTTACCAATATCGACGTGATTTTTTTTAATTGCGCACAAGCGTTTTTTTTTTTGTCCTTGCCACTTACCTTTGGGGGTGAGGCATTGCCTGTGCACGCCTCTGCCTCGGCAAGCCATTGTTAAGGCGGAGCTGTCAAGGGCTAGATTTTCTAATTTCGTGTCCGGTACCAAACAAATGTCGACAGAAGACCACACAAAACTTTGGACAGTTAAAGCCATCTATGAGCGAAGGCGGCAACCAGACAAGCAATATGGTTGCCGCCGTCGCTCATTGATGGCGGCAACCTTTTCTGCCTTTCCTTCAAGGTGCGCGATGGTCCGGTGGTCGCCGTCGTGTACGCGACGTCGAAGAGAGACGGTAGGGAGTTTTCGTAGAGCGCGTTTTCCCCTCTGCTAAGCCCTCCGCAACGAAGAAGCCGCAACTGCGCCTGCGCGCCGATGGCCTTAGCTTTTGACTTCCGGGTATCGTAGCGGGTTGCGGACAGCGTTGCGGGACGGCGAAAATCATCTACGAAAACTCCCTATTGAAGCATTCATGATGGACGTCTCGCCTAGGTCATGCTCGGCGACGACACGGCTGCCGTAGTGACGGGTGACTTTAACGTTGACATTGCACGCCAGGAGAGAAAGTTGTCCGCCTCGTTTATGCTCCAGCGCTTCGGGCTTGCGTGTGTGAACAAACATACGGTGCCTGTGACCAGGCATCGGATGTGTATAAACCCCGTCTTCACGAAGCGTACACCCTATAGTGGTGTGCCGTCAGCGTACACCCTATAGTGGTGTGCCGCAGTGATCACAAGGCCATGGTCTTTGTGGTTGCGAAATAAATAACAACCCTGGATCGTTATATATATGTCTGATTCTTTAATCGTTCAAATAACCAATTACCCACCCACACATTAATCCTTACATTTATAAATGTTTCATTCCATCCAAAGTACAACTTCGCTCGTCTTCCTTCTTCACCATAGTGGAAAAGCTGACAGTTTTCTGGTATCGTGTCTGATAAACGTTCACACTGCAGTTTGACGTCGCGCATCTTCATAACGTCGGCAATAGGTTTTGTATACACGGCTAAAGAATGCAGATCTGATTGATACTTCAAAGCTGCATTCAGTAGCATTATCTACCAAAACCTACGGCTAGAACGGAAAAGAGATGTTATCTCATTTTTATTATGTCAGTTCTAGGTACCAAAACCACATGATATCCAAAGTATGTAGAAACCACACCTGAACATAAACATAGAAAACGGTTAGTAATTCTTGATTTAACGCTGATAAACACAGCAACAGGCATCGACGGGTGCTTGAGTGATTCTTCTTTCAGGGGACATAAACCATCACTTATATCGTTAATTAAAAAAAACAAATTGGAAGATATTTAAAATTTTTTAACGAATGATAGATAAATGATTTTAGCTACATTATTGCTTAGGGCGATTTACATGGAGAGATCAACGATGAGAGGTGTCAGTCTCGCCTACTGATTACTATCACAACCCCTGCACTGAGAAACGAAAGACACCGCCGGGTTTTCGACAAAACTTGGGTTTTAATGCTGGCGCATTGAAAATCTGTGTGGTCAATGCCGTGTTCAGGTGGTTTCAGGGCCCCGAACAATTAGTCCAGTAAAATAAGAGGTTTTCCGTCTGACAGAGCGAATGCAAGGAAAATTTTCTTGCGGCAACTGTTTTGTGTACTGTGTGTTGACCATCGTGTATTGCATTCCGCTGTCATACGGAAAGTGTATTTGGAGCAGACGAGACATCGCATCAATGGAAGATTAAGGGAGCATTGTGCGTCGCTCCCTTTGACACAGTCAGTCTATTTAGCGGTTCATTGCGATAGGTCTAGGACCTCTCCAATATTTGCTGACTCAAGTATCCTGGAAGATTCAGAGACCAAAGGGCGAGGAATTTTTGAAGGCCTATAAAATAATATTCCGTGTGGCAAGTTGAATCAGTCATACTTCCTTTCCGTTAACACATGCGGATGTACGGTTTTTATCTTCCTTGTTAACGCATGTTTTTACTTAGGATTCATGACCAGGGGGTTTCCTCGAGGCTTTTGTTTTTGACGCCGAGAAGGATTGCGTCTATTTTGCTTGAAAACAATCAGAGAACCAATCATTGAAACTTAAGTAGGTAGCTCAGCGAATGACGATACCGAAACATTAGTTAGATCACGAAACGCAGTCTGAGCTGTGACATTAAGTAATGCAAAACGTCCCGCTTGCATTGCTTAATATCACAACTGAGGCAACGTTTTTTAGTCTAAACATATATGTCTGTATCGTCATTCGCTGAGCTGCCTTCGCAAGTTGTATTGATTGGCTCTCCGTGTGTTGTGCGGGAATGTACGCACACAGTCTTTCTTTAGAGTGAGGGAGGGAAGGGGGAGGGGACGCTTCTTTTTTCTATTGTGGCCTTTGAATTTCGATTACACATCATGTTGCAAATATCGCTTGTGTGTCTTGTTTGTTCTCTACTTTTTTATCATCTTTGGTGTTTTTTCTTTACCAGAATGAATACTTGCCAACTAGCCAAGGTTTAATTCCTTCTGTGGCTAACCTTCTCTTCAATCATTGGTGTTCGAATACTTCACATTTGTGGCCAATATATAAAAAAAGAACGCTGATATTGGGGGAGCTTTTAAAGTTTAATTTATTCATTTTCAAAAGGCGCGGCGAGGAGGTTTACGATTTTCAAACCGTTTCAAAATGCATAACGTTCGAATAGGTTGATTGGAAGAGAGCGCTTACTGATTTATCAGACGTGTAACCCTAATCTTCTTTTTCAAAGGTAAACAACGGCGCCAGCTTTTATATCATTTTACCAGCTACAAATAGACACCGAATATGCATTTCGATAGAGAAAAAAAATAGGGTGAAAAGCTTGTATCACAATATATGGACGCAAACAGAAAAATTTACTTCTGAATTAAAAAAAATAAAACAAAAAACGTTATGCATTTGTATCGTGATACAAAGAAGAGTCTCCTGCAGGAGGCATGTATAATCCAATAGGCGTAGCATCTTTATACGCTACAGCGGTTAGGTGTGCAGAGATGGTGGCTGTAGTATTAGTGGACTTTTACTGCGAGCGACACTACGATACGAAGAACTGTAAATAATGCCAGGTAGCGTTCGGGGGCCGTGCAGTGGAGCTCTGGCCGTAGGCAGCCATCGTTCGCATTGCGGAGTGAGTAACATCAAGCTGGAGAGATGACGGGAGCAGTGGGACTGATGCGAAGTCATGGAGCTGAGGCACATGGACGAAACAACGAGGATGTGCCTGACTTTGCAGGGAAAATGCCTCGGTTCTGTTAGCGACTTGCTCCTTTGAAGTTATGTGCGCCACTTCTTCTTGCGTGACTAAGAAGCACGCTTCGTAGTCACGCCAGCTGATCCCAGGCTTTCAAAGAAGGCTTTCAAAAAAAAAATTTTAAATTCCTAAAAATATACCGTATTTACTCGAGTAATAGCCGCACTGTTTATGAATAATTGGGCCCCAAACGTTTTTTTAATCATTTGTCTGCATTTTTATTGTTGACGCTCAGCAAGTTTCTAATGGCGATCATATATCTATCGTGACAAACTGAAAGGTTATTAGAATATTCTTTTTATTATATGACCCTTTGTGACTACTTTATGTTCTTGGGCTTATAGCTCACCTGCAATGATTATATTAGGATTGTTTTCACGGCTTGTCTAAATAACAGTCAGACTCCGAGCTTAAAAAAATTACGCTGTACTCGACTTGGTGAATTTTGGTATGTAGCGTCCGTTCATGATTTTTGAGCAAAAAATTGACTATTTTCGTAGTCACGATAATGTGTATATTACTTAATTAGGAGCAAATATAGTCATAAAAAGAAATATTGCATAATTTGTTTATGTTCAGAAAACCACACAGCCCATAAAAATACACTTGAGTGCTTAAAAACCTTCAGTGCGAGAAAAGAACTATACTTCGTTTCAGTCTAGGTCCGAGCGCGGCCGATGTTATGAGCCCAATGGGCCAATCAAACAGCGAAAGAGGCACAACGTCAAGGCGTGCTTTCTGCAGTTGATAGGACCAGCCGGAATTCGCCGTTTCTCTGTGCGTGCTCCTCTGCCGGCTAGTTCTATCAAGCGCCGAGAGCACGCCATGACGCTGCCCGTTTTGCGCTGTTTCATTGGCCCTTCGGCTCATAACATAGGCCGCGCTCGGACCTAAGCTGAAACGAAGTATAGCACGAAATCATATGTTTGGTTACTAAGCGAATATTTCTTTACTCTTTTACACAGACACTGCCAACTTATGTATGGTTTCAATGAGAGTATGACAGATCTTTAATTCACGTACGTCGAAAGAGACTCAGATATAAACATACGGCTGTGAAGAAAATGGCGAAGGTATATGACAATTTTTAAGGACAGTAAAAAAAAATATTTTGGCGGGTAGGCAGTTTAAAGAAATGTACGATTATATATTTTTTTTAATATGGAAGGACACCATTTGTAATTTAAAGTACGCTCTACATATTAAAAGTGTGGTGGTATATAATCGACTGTCTTAAATAAATTTCTGCATCAATCTGTCTGAACAAAGGGTTTGGTAAATGTTGCAGATATAACTTAAAAACAATATGAAACGTTTCCTGTTCCAAGATATTCTTCAAAATATTCTGCACTGCTGCCTTATCTCAAACAAGTAGGAAATATAATGTTATCGACCAGGAAACTTGTAAGGCAAATTGTGATTCTTTGAAAAGGTATGCTCCTCAAAACGTGACAGGCATCTGATTTGGATTGCAAAATAGCAAAATGTCAAAGAGTCTCCTTAAAATGCAACGTACATTTTCACCAAAAAACAAATAAGACCAACGGCAGAGTATCTGCTGCATCTGTAAATGAACATACGTCTTGGTAATTCGAAGCAAAATCTCAGTCAAAACAAATCAATAGGACGTGATGATTTTATCAAGCAAGCTGTAAACTTCAATTATTTCTATTTATTCATTGAAAAATGCCAAGCATTAATGTGCGTAGATGTTATATTGCTCATTGGCACTTAAAGACACGTGGCCATGAAAGTGGCGTATATATAGAGGAGTAACCGAGCACAATTCATCAGTCCGAGCTTCCCCAGCAAGACTAATACCTTCAACCATGGTAAGAATTTGTTTTATATTACAACACTTCTAGCAAATCTACCCATATATAGATATAAAATAGGTTATTAAGTCCAATCTATAACTGTTAACCAGGTTATAATTCTTTAATACGCCAACGGTCTAAAGCTTGCCAATTTTGCCCCCAATGGGAGTACGCGATTTAGTTGGGTATCTTGTTGGCATAGATATTTTTCAGAATCAGGTAGAATTTAGTTCGACCACCTGTTTCAGTCAAATGTGAGCTTCAGATACAAGTTGCCGAATATCATATTACTAAGATTTCAGCTCTAATCCCTCAGTCTCGTAGTCATCGTAGATGACTCAGGAACCCCAAGGAAATATTCATTCCCCTTCGAAATATCATTTATACTTGTGACGATTACGCAGACTCATATACGAGTGACGTGTCTCGTCTTATGTTTTCCCTCTGCACTGTAAAAAAAGAAGGAAGTGCGTCTACTCTCCGACACAACACTCGGAGATCCAATCACCGCAACTTGAGGAGGCAGCTAAGCGAAGGACGATTCCAAACAACGCAGTCTGAATTGTGATATTAAGCAATGCAAAGCGTCGCGCTTGCATTGCTTAGTTTCACAACCCAGACAGCGTTTTTTGGTCTAGCAATATCTTTCGGCACCGTCATTTACTGAGCGGCCTCCGTAAGTTGCTGTGATTGGCTTTCCCAGTGTTATGCAGCAAAGAAGACACACGGGCTTTTTTTAGAGTGTAGACCAAAGGATTTGTATTCGTGCGTCAAAATTTTGCACTCGCTTATTACATTTTAGCTAAGTTGTACATTGTTGAGAGTTATGTACGAAATCATTCGCCGCGAAATATATTTTGATTAGCTAAATGATAACCAAAAAAGTAAAAAAATAATATGTAGCATTAAGATGCAGGTCATGAAGAATATGTTATTCCGGGTAAGATTATGCCTCCCAAATATTCCTTGTGTATCCCAACTAATCTGTTCAGTTAAACAACATTATTGCTGCAAGCTACTTCTATCAAATAAAATAAAAAAATTTCTGCCGCCTATTTTTGTGCAGTTCCGTTGCGTTCTCGTCCTGGCTCTGGCCACCTGCGCCTTCGCTGGGTACCTCGGCTACGGCGGCTACTCCGTGGCTGCTCCCTTGTCCTCTTCCTACTCCACCGTCCACCGCGCTCCAGTTGTTTCTACCCTCGGCTACGGCCATGGACTTGGCTACGGCTACGGCCATGGACTTGGCTACCGCTACGGCCATGGACTTGGCTACGGCTATGGTCTCGGTTATGGCCACCGCCTTGGGTACGGCTATGGTCTGTCCGGCTATGGCCTTGGCTACGGTCATGGACACGGCCGTTTTGGTTACGGTGGCATCTACTAAAAGTGTGAGTATACAATCAAAATGTTTATTTATGAGAATTTTATTTTAGCGTTTGGAAGAGTGAATATGATGCGAACTCTGTATCTGGCACTAGTTGTTATTCTGTATTACTAATAATATACTTGAGAGTGACGACAGCGAAATACAATAGAGCGAGTAGCTTGATTTCTCTAAAGTATACCGTCCCTTAATTAACAATATAAAACATATCGATTTTTTTTTGCAGAATCTATTCATCTGACAACACCTAACGAGGATCTTCTGGGCCTGCTCTCGACGCCACCTGATGTCCTCACGATATAAATGAAATGTACTGAAATAAACATAACAGTCTTCTTCATGCACTTCGTGTCTTGCTCATTGCACAAATTTATTGTAAAACGATATTATAATTTCGTGTGCACAACAACACTATGGCGTAAATGTTTTTTGTCCTTGCCATTTTCTAAACCGAAAATAAGTGAATAGTTAAGAGTTGCCTTTAATTGGAGACTGCTACCTGCTGAAATTGCTGATGTTTTTTAAATATTGTATTTTAATGATAATATCTTAGAGCTTTCACAGAAGTAAACCGGAGTATAATACTGCCGGATGAGACTAAGAAAATGTGGCAGGATAAAAAAAAAACTTAGCGCGTTACTAAGCATATTCACCATGTTAGAGTAGGTGAAGTATCACAATCTCAAGTTCTACTCACCGATCAACAAGAATTAACCGGTCAGTGGTCGCCTATACGCCCGGTTCTGGAACGTTTGCCTAATCCTCGGTAAGACCAACGTCACACGCAAAAAGCCGAATTGAAGCTCCCAGCAGCACGATTTGAACTCGCGCTCCTAAAACACACACTTTAAAGGAAACAACGCCTGGTCATGACTGGCAAGCTTCGTATCTCTTGTGGTCCAAGAGGAAGCGAAACCTTCATGAGCAAAATGTGAGTCACTCATGGTTGACCTGCGTGCAATTAATCTAAACATGCAGATGAACCCAGATAACATTGATAGGACACAACATAGCCGTGGTTTTTAAGCAAAAGAAAAAAAAAACAGAACAATCCTAGGGATATTTTGCTTTTTTGGGAACAAAGCTGTAATACTTACCTCTGGAGGTAACCTAAAGAGGGTAGATATGCAGTCAGTAAAGAGTTTCTTGGACCTATAGATCTAGGCCGATGGAGGCTATGGAAATTCTTCGAAACACAAAATAATCGTTATAAATTGTGCATAGATAAATTCCACCTTAATAAAAAGCTTTTTTTTTTTTGCGATGAGGGACAAAGAGTGTCAATAAAGTTTTAAAAATATTTATCCAGGCGTTCTGTTTTTGTTAATGGCGTGTGCTTGATGTGCCGATTAGTACTGATTCCCCACTAAATTGTTCTATTGCCGCGAAGTTTAGTATACTCAATTGAACATTAAAGGGACACTGAGAGGGAATTTATGCTCGCTAAGTGTTTTATTTGAACATGACATATGAGCGCCCAAGTTCCCAGAGCACAATACGCGGCTCAAAATTAGTTTTTTTTTTCCTCCGGAAAACCGCCGATCAAAAACTAGCCGGTTTGAGTGGCGTTTACTGTCTTCTCGCTGGTCACGTGGCCTTCACTCACAACCGCCGACAATATTCAGAATCTTGGGTCATCAAAGACACACAATCAATATGAAAAAAAAAGGTTTATCCCCATTTTTTGTGGCTTTCAAACGCTAAAAATGCGTCGATTAAAAAAAAAAAAATAGTTGCAGAGTATTGGAAGCACATGCACTGCGTAATTCTCAACATGATGTCGTATCGCGGGATCGCGGCAGCAGCCGGGAGTCGCGGGATTGACGGCTGGTCGAAGCGGACTAAGTGATGCGGGCGGATGACACGCGTGGGACCTCTGCTTCAAAAGTGTCCTTCGTGGTACCGGCGAATCAGTCTAATTTCGAAAGAGACATTTTTTACCAATAAAAACAATTAAGATTTATTCCGTACGACACGCCTGACCGCCAAGGTGGTTCGCACGAAGTTGTCGCCGAGTCGTCGGCCATTCTTCTGGCCGACGACTCGGCCAGGAGAGCTCGAAACACACCAAACGTCAAGCACAAAGAACGAAGTGAGTGTTAAATATGCACGCATGGTGTGAATGTTGCGTGTGCGTGGTGCCGGCCGGCTTCGAGCCTCGGGCGTACCTTGGCAGCAGATAATTGGCAGCAAACTTTCTGATCTACAGTTGACTGCCTGAATTACTACGGAAAAGGAGTTCCCCCTCGTGTGTTTGACCATTACAATGTTAAAACTGTCATCTGCTTCGCGCGGCCCACGAAGCGGAGGATGCAAAACGTGGTCGGGTGCAGCTACTTGTCCCTCCCATCCAGTCGACAAGTCACGCCATTACTTCGTACTCGTGTTTCGGCTTCGGTTATAACAAATATATATTTGCGGTTGCCATTTCGAACTCTATTCCCCAGCCAACGTTTTTATCCGATGAAGCCAATCAAGCAATGCCAAAAGTGCATGGTCGTTCAAGGCGCTCGTCGTTTTTTTCGTTTGATATCACCGACTAAACCAATCACGCGCAGTTAATGCCCTTGTGACCCTGAGCTTTTTCTTGTGAGTGTTATTTCACCAGTTATAGAAAACGTATAGAAAGACGGCCGCCATGACGACGTGTTTTTGAAGCTGTTTATTTGGCTCCATTTCATATGAGGGCAAGCTTAATATGAAGCGGAGTGTAACAAACGTATACCATTCTTTTTATAAACATTCAGGACGTACTGCCCCAAAAATACGCAATTTATTTATTACTTGAATTGCTTGATGCTGACACTGTGCTATTCACAGGAACTTGGTAGCCGTAGCTGCTAAAAATTATTTGGTTGAACGCCTCGTAATCTTCGCATTAAACTTTACTGGGAGCCTGGAATCAGCCAACAAATTATTCTACATATTTTTCAACAGAATTCAAAGAGGCTCTTCTCTACCTTACAATCAATATTCCTAAATCTAGTATGGAAATTATTGGCGATTTCAACTATCCGGATACTTACTGCCACATTTTATCGCCACGAAGCAATACCTCCCGCGTTTTCATCGGCGCACATTTTTTGTTCAATTAGGCTCAAATGATAAATAAACCAACCTTAATTGCAGGTTCCTTCCTAACCACTCTCGATGTTGGGTTTTCATCTCATGTCAACAATATTAACACTAGGTTGTACCTGCCAGGGCTGGATGACCCTTTAGTAATGCATGTTTCATAGGAACTACACTGTTAGGAAGTCACGCGCATATTTTGGGGAAAAGATTGGGTGAAAAACACGTTATTTACACAAAATAGTAAGAATTTACTCGTTGTATAATACATTATTGATTTAAAAGTCATACGATGTTGTAAAAAATGCGTTTTGGTTCGGTCTTACACGTGTAACCGTGTAGTCGACCTCGGAAACACGCATCGCCGTTGACACAGCGATGGCCTAGTTGATTTTGATTGCTTTATAAACGAACTTCTCTTTGATTTCGACGACCATCTCCTCCTTAAGGGCAAATGTTTTTTTTTTAATATATATTTATATATATTTTTATATATATTTATATATGGGTGATTTCATCTCAAATCGTGCCGGCAAAGAGGGTCGAATTTTTAATTTCGCTCAAAAAAATATATGTTACGCCGCCGTCTCTAGAAACGCGGCCGCCACAAATCGCAAGTTCGTCGGATTTTTCGTACTCGACTTCCGAATTTTAAAAGAGACCGTGGCGGAAAGCAATGTTTTTCACATCCGTCGTGGGTCGGATGTTTCGCTCGATCTCCCGCCATGTATTTTCAGTCCACATTATATTAACTCTTTCAAGCACTCTATGAGCACAGGTAAGAGGCTCTAATGCCAGGAAAGAATTTTAGGCGTTCTGCTTTGTTTTTGTAATTGTTCATGAACTTTGACAATTAAATACTGGCAGTCTACTTGGGTTACGTCGATAGTTTTTATGTCTATGGAGAGCCCAAAGAACGCTCTTTATAAATATTATAAAATCACTTAGTTGTATGCAGTTATCTTTTCAGAACGTGTAGGTTAATGTTACGCTAAAACAAAAAAAGTACCGATTTTGAGGTCGATTTTTTTTAAATATTCAATTTTTTATTTTCTTTATTTTTGTTACAATGTAGATATAATAGTTGTCTATTTGAAAATCAGGTCGAGAAAGTGTGTATTTTGTTTGTATGTTCCATATTTAAGCCTCAATATCGGAAAAAAGACATCGTCGTTTTGCAAGACCTAAGTCAGATATAGCGACCGGTACGTTTCTATGAATTGTGAAAAGGTTTTCTTAAATTTTCGAATGCATTTCGTAATCAATTTTAAACGCAATTTCGGGTATTGAGTAGTTATTTAAGTTTCGATAAGAGCGGGAAACCACGAGAAATATATCTAATCAAATCAGCAGGCCTAGTAGACCTTCAATATCGAAGAGGCACAGACATTGTATTATTGCGATTTATAAAACGTTCACTCTAAACTAGCATGATTAGCTATTAGCTGTCTCTATTACTAAGACATAGAAAGTCACAAACATCATTGATATATTATATACAATTCTTTCCGAAACCAAACCCTAGGGATTGTTCACCGCACATCGCACAGATCACCAGGGAATAGCCTTTCACTTCCGTAATACACAAAAGTGAAGACACAGAAACAGTCTGAAACACACAGAGAGATTGTCACGGAGAGGGGTGGGGAATAAAAATAAATAAAAGAGAATAAAATTACCCAACTCCGGTCTTAACGAAAATTACGGTAAAAAAACAAAATAAAAGATTTAGGTTCGAGCGTGTGGGCACCCTGGCGGCTCCGCAGCCCAGTTGCCCGACTGCGAGGCAAAGGTGCCGAACTTTTCCCGCGTGGCGGCGACGTCACGCCAGCCACGCGCACATCGGATGCGCCACCCTGATAAGGAAGATCAGAGGCGGCGCACGGGCAGTCGCTGACTGGACTCAGCCGCCGTTGGTAATAATGTTAATCGTCCTGTCCATGTCCCATTAAATGTAGTTTCTTGTTCTTGAAACCGTTGGCTCCGTGTTATTTTTCTGGGTCGGGTATGCAGCAAGGCAAACCGACCACAATGGCGCCCAACCGTGGTATGCTACCCACTCGCAGGAATTTCACGGGGCTTGGTTTCTTCTTTCGGTAAGCCTTCTTCATATTCCCCGTGTTTCCTATCGTTGTTTCGTGCTTCCGTCACGTCCGCATTTGTTGTATTGGCGTGTTTCTGACTTTGTTTTGTGACCGCGGCAATCGTTTTGCGCGCTTGTGTTGGTTTTTGGGGGCGTTTCTTTTTTTGTGCTTGCAGGAATGCTCACACGGGAGCAGGAATTCGCGATGGCCGCAGCGGCACAAATGAATCTGCTTACGAAGGTCGCGGAGATCTGCGACTCCGTGATGCAGCGCCTGGCCCACACGCCTGGCCAGCAGGAAACCCCACCGCGAGAGCCCCGACCACACTTGACGGTTCTAGTCTACATGGGGTACGACGACGTCAAGTCCGTGGCAGACTTCCTGGGCGAGCTGCAGACGTACCACCTTGCCTCCGCTGCCTCGGAAGCCTTCATCGTGGAGCGGATTGTCCCGCTGGTGTTGCAAGCCAGCGCCAGGTGCTGGCTGGGGTCGCAGGCCCCTTCACCAGCCTGGCGGACTTCCAGACAAGGCTTCGCGAAGAGTTCCTGCCCGCAGGCTATGCAACGCAGATTCTCCGAGAGCTCGAGGCAAGGACGCAGCACCCAGGTGAAAGTCTGGTCCGGTACGTTCGGGTCATGCATGAGCTCTTCAAAAGGGCGGACCCGAAGTCGCCGGAGTCGGACAGAGTAGCTCGGGTCAGAAGACAGTGTCACCCAAGGTACCACGTCTACCTGATCAACCGCACCTTTGAGACCCTTGAAGAGCTAGCCCGGGGCGCCCGCCTCATCGAGGAAGCTCTTCATGCCGAGCGGAACTACGCGCCGCCGCCCCCAGCCAAGTACGCGCTCGAACCGGCATGCGCATGGCAGGGCCCCGAGGCCTCCACGCAAGTTGACTGTCCGAACGAGACCTCCCTTCCCCACCACGTCAACCAGGACAGTTGGCGTCGCATGCATGGTGAGCTCCCGTGCGGGATAAGCGGATGTTCGCCTAACTCTCCCCGAGAGGTCCCCGGAGGTCACAGCGGGGCCCGTGAGGGTTTCGGGCGGGGGTCGCCACGACAGGTGGGAGGTCGTGTGCCGTGCCCTATCGTAAGCTGGGGCCCAACGGAGATCACCACCCAAGCGAACCATCTTCATCAGTCTGCTCCTGCAAGTGCTGGCGAAAGCTGGCACGGTGCGGTCGTAAACCCGCAGCCAGCAGCATTGACCCCCGCCGCAACGGAACAAGCCCTCCACAACACAGCCAGTCGCAAGCCCGGTGGAGGCCCTACCATAGTGGTTCCTTACCCGATCACTGGAGGCGGCCGATCACTGGAGGGGGGGTAAGTGTGGGCACCCTGGCGGCTCCGCAGCCCAGTTGCCCGACTACGAGGCAAAGGTGCCGAACTTTTCCCGCTGGCGGCGACGTCACGCCAGCCACGCGCACATCGGATGCTCCGCCTTGATAAGGCAGATCAGAGGCGGCGCACGGGGAGTCGCTGACTGGACTCAACCGCCGTTGGTAACAATGTTAATCGTCCTGTCCATGTCCCATTAAATGTAGTTTCTTGTTGTTGAAACCGTTGGCTCCGTGTTATTCCTCCGGGTGGAGAAATAACACGCCTGGTGGAGAGTAAGACAAAGATGTCGACGACACGTAAAGGTAAAACAAAAAACAAAAATTTAACCAAGACGGAAAAACTTAGCCGCACACGGCGAAAACAAAAACCAACTCCTCCGGGGATTCCCTAAACGGGACGCAACCAAATGCGTGCGAACATGCTCTCACAGCACCGTCAGGCCGCTACGCCATGACGAAATAAACCTAACAAGTACAATACTAACAAACAGTTAGTAAGAAAACATTCCAAAAAAAAAACGTTCAGCGGAACCGCACACGAGAAACAAAGTTTAGCGGGGCGAAGAAACACTAACGAAATAAAAAACAGATTTAACTGACCGACGCCGAGTCCAGCCCCACGATACTGAAGCCTGGCAGGATGACGGCGTCCAGATGATGCTCGAATCTATTCTTCACTCTGTTCCGCACAGCCACGATGGCTGTGCGGAACAGAGTGAAGAATAGATTGGAGCAGCGATGCGCGAGAAGGTAACCGAGACGTATACCATGCCTCGAGCTTCATATCGGGAGAAGAACTTTCGAGGTAGTTACTGTAGTTGCTCAGACTTCCTCTTTCCCCTTCCCTTTTCCAGAAGTACACGTCAACCGGCGCTAACTTTTCGCCTCGGGAGAAGACCACTCTTAACAAATGGTTATAGTTGACAACGAGGCTGACTTCGACACAACTAGCCTCCGGGCTTTGCTGTTTCCAAAAGAGATAACCCTTCGGTGCTATCGGATCCCCGGGGAGAAAGATAGAGCACGGCCGTTTCAAGGATAGGGCGCTCGAAGCTTGGGCAAATACACGGTATCGTTTCACGCGTGCACGGTTGGCTGGATTCAAAATTTTTCCCATCCCTAACGGAACCGGCCCTTCTTCGTGTGTGCGTCTGCGGGATTGTTGTCCCGTGCATGCCGCCGGTTTTAGCGCACACCCGGCGTTGTTTTGGCCGGCAGAACTGTTGTTGACCGCCGATATTGTAAGGCGGTAATGTCCTCATTCTCCCAAGCAACACTTCCTTTGCTTTCCCTTCTGCGATACTCTGACTGACTGACTCCTCCTGGGTGGCCGTCACTGTTCGTTGCGTCAACAACACATGAGTACCAATTTCACTCCTCGTGACACAGGGTTCGCTGCTCGCTTTATTGTCACGGGCCATCCTATCTAACACAACGAGCGCGAAAGGTCGTGGTCTTCTGCTGGTTCCGAAAGGGCGGGATATTCATATAGGAAAATGAAGGACCCAAATCAATACGACGTCTGCCGATTTCTGCACATTAAAGATTTACGGCGCCTGCAGGTCTGTTAAGAAGTGTTGCTTTCTCTCTTGAACTCCTCCAATATAGCTTGCCACCTATATTAAAATTTAAATGAGCACTAAATATAACAGGGTGGAACTGCTTTATTTTTATGTGGGAACGTTGAAAAAAGGCGAGAATATTTCCAAGTTGTGAAGACCCGCAATTCGCAAGTCCGTTTCGAGCCGTAAAAACACGTTTTTCAACGATATTGATGCTTAAATATAGAACATACAAACAAAATACACACTTTCTAGACTTATGTATTGAGTAGAAAACTATCATAACTACATTGCAACAAAAATAAAAAAAAATATTAAAAATGTTTTTTTTTTAATTGATCTTGAATATGGTATTTTTGGTTTTAGCATAACATTAACGTAAACGTACAGCAAACGAAATTTCATACAGCTGAGTGATTTTGTAATATCTATAAAGAGCGTGTTTTGGGCTCTCCATAGACATCAAAACTATCGACGTAACCCAAGTAGATAGCCAGTATTTAATTGTCAAATTGTTTCAACAATTAACCGAGGGGTGTATTTGACATTTCTACAGAAAAAAAAAAGCAAAACGCCCAAAATTCTTTCATGGCATCAAGGCCTTTTACCTGTGCTCAGAGAGTGCTTGAAAAAAGTTAATATAATGTGGACTGAAAATCCACGGCGGGAGATTGAGCGAAACATCCGACCCACGAGGGATGTGAAAAACACTGCTTTCCGCCGCGGCCTCTTTTAAAATTCGTAAGTCGAGAACGAAAAATGCGACGAACTTGCAGTTTGTGGCTACTGCGTTTTTAGAGACGGGGACATAACCTATATTAATTTCATCGAAATTAAAAATTTGACCCTTCTTGCCTGCAAGATTTGATATGAAATTACCCATAATATATGTATACAGGGTGTTTTTTTTAATCTTAACATAATTTTTTTAAACCATGAAAGCTAGATTAATGCGGTCTGCACAGTTGAGTTATACGGCCAGGGGCACATATTATAGGAGGCTAATCGTAACCATCAGTCGGCTAATTAGTATAAATTCGTTAATGAACTTTTTTATTAATGAAAATAGACATATAGTTCCAATTAGAAACTTGCTCAGCGTCAGCAAAAACCACTAAATCAGTAATTTTCCTAACGACTTTGAACGCGTGAGAAGCGTAGTAGTGCACTAAAGTGAGTATTCGTGGAGCACGTACAAAGCTAGCGGTTGAGATAAGGCGCCCCCGCAATTTTTCCGTCTCTTATCTAGCCCCAGTTTTGTACCTGCTCCACGAGCGGTAAATTTAGTGCACTACTACGCTTCTCACGCGTTCAAAGTCGTTATAAAAATTCCTGATTTAGTGGTTTTCGATGACGCTGAGCAAGTTTCTAATTGGAACTATATGTCTATTTTCAATATTTAAAAAGTTCATTAACGAATTTTAACTAATTAGCCGACTGAGCGTTACGATTAGCCTCCTATATTATGTCCCCCTGGCCGTATAACCCACCTGCGCAGACCGCATTAACCTAGCTTTCATGGTTTGTTTTAAAAATTCTGTTAAGCTTAAAAAGAACACCCTGTATATATATATATATATATATATATATATATATATATAGATAAAAAAAAATATATATATATACATAGGATGTTTGACGTAAGAGTGACAGTATTTGTACGAATAAGGAAACTTAAAAATAAATACATTATTTTTTTTCAGGATTACGGACGTAAGTACATGAGAATGAAGAGCTCATTAGATACTTAATTACAAAAAAAAACCTAATTAACTTTTTTGCATTTTGTTTTAGCCACCATGTTTCAATTAGAAATTTGCAGACCGTCGTTTATGGATGTCAAAGCAGTTGAGAGATGGCCCCACATTGCGTACCGACGGCTTCGATACGAGCTATGTATACGAGCGCAACGCCCACATATTGGAGCATGACGCAGCGAAAAGCCTGGTAGTTCTTCACAGTAAAAGCGCACGCCGGTGATGCGTAGTCACGTTCCGATTGGCCTCCAGGACCGTAGCTTCTGCCGTACTTGCATGTTATTCGATCACGACTTCATGGCCTACCCAATAGTTCTTGCTTCAGACGCTAGGCTAAGCGGCGCCACCAGATTAATAGTTCACGCTTGAACAATGCAGCGGCTACTTCCAGGAGTATCCAATGTTTTTTTCTTCAGTCGCTAGATAGAGCCAAACCAAGCAGCATTGCAGGCTGTCTACAGAAAGAATCTGCGAATGACTGGGCTGACAATAGGTTTCGAGTAAAAGGAGCAGTTAGCATCAAAATGGATTGCTGGGCGAGTTGGTTAGACATATTGACTTAAACAGCACAATTAAGAGACGGAAGGAAGAGACAACAGTCAGCACTGTCTCTTCCTTTGTTACCTTATTTGCGCTGTTCAAGTCAACACTCAGCAGTGTGACACCGATCATGATGTAGGTTCACGCGAGTGTCATTGCCCATGTCCCAGCTGTTTATTTTTTTTTGGCGTTCCCATATTATCAGTTTCGTCATTAACCGAGGTCTCTATGTGAATTTCAGCGACTGTTCTCTCTCAAGCGCTTTCTGGGAATGTAGACCAAAACCTCCTAAATAAGGAGGCCTAAGTGCATTCCTGCGTCAAAAATCAAGCGGGCAGCCAGGGCGCCTCGCATTGCATTTGCTGCGCGATTAAACACTAATTCGGCATGACACTTCATTGGCCACAAACGACAGCAAACACGGGGTAAAGATCAGCTCAGAACGGGAGCCACTTCGCGCTGCCAAACCGCCAAAGGGCCAAACCGCAAGCCAAAGCTGCTCGCCGAAGGCCTTCGGAACGCTCGCAACCGGTCGGATCGTGGACTGCAGCGCAGCAGCGTACATCCGGAACCTTTCTACGCTCGCCGCTCGTCGGCGCCTGATGCCACTACATCTTTCTACTATGCGCCGCCTTTTCCACCACCTGGTGGCGGGTATATCGACGGGTCATTTCTTGTCTCCGTATTTTATAAACTGAATATGTTTCTTTTCCGATCTAAAATACGGAACAAAAACTACTTATATATATATAGGGTGGTTCAAGTCAGCAGGCTCGATCTAAAATGGACCGTAAAAATCGACGCCTGCACGTAGCAATTTACACTTTTCGTGAAAGGTGTAATTCACAGGTCGGTGTTTTCTTGTAAAATTACAAAGCGTAGTACTCTTTTAGTAAAAAATAGGGCTAAGAAACTTGCCAGGGTCTACGGCAGGCAGAAACGCAGACGACAGGGGTCCAGTAGCGGGGTGTGTTTGGCGTTCGTATTAACAGATGGCGCTCGTATTGATAGATGGCGCTATCTCCTTATCGCGACGACTCGCGACCACCAGGGTTTATTAAAATGAATATAATCTTATTGAAATGTACCTTCGGCTAAAAAATAAATGCGAACAATAAAAGTAAAACTTAAACTAAAAAAACGCGTCTGCATAACGGCGGCGCTTTTGTTGCCAACGGATTTCGTCTGCGTGTCGTCTGCTTTCTTTCGCTTGTCGGCTGCACCTTCAGACGCTGCTCCCCGACGCCATCTATCAATACGAACGCCAAACACACCCCGCTACTGGACTTGGTCGTCTGGGTCGCCGCCTGACGTAAACCCTGGTAAGTTTGTTGGCCCTTTTTTTTTACTAAAAGAGAACTACGCTCTGCAATTTTACAAGAAAAAAACCGACCTATGAAATACACCTTTGACGAAAAGTTTAGATGGCGATTTTTACGGTCGATTTTAGATCGAGCCTGGCGACTTGAACCACCCTATATTTGAAACAGCTCGCGCCACTTATATTTTGTATTTCGACTAAAAAGAAGCCTTTAACGGTTCTGACCAGTAGAAAGGACAGGGCCTAAAACGTCACGAGGTCGCCCCATATTGCGCGCTTTCGGCACCGCGGGTCGCCCCCGTAGGTGGAGGAGGTTTTTGCGTCTTCCGGTTAAACTATGACGCACTGATATTTAGTTACTCTCTCCATGCCCGCTGGCTTGCCCGAACCCCAAGAGACGTGGAAACTGCAAAAAAGGTAGACGCTTAAATATGATTGCAGGGCCCCTTTAAGGTAGAACGATTTGATCGACCGTCTTCATGTTGTATTCTGACATGTGAAAGGCCAACAAAAAAGGCAAAGCAGACAGGCTATAAAAAGGTACTCTGGAATGATGTTTAGTGCAGAAATTATCGTTTATTCGTATTTTGAACACCACGCTCCCATAGAGAGAGTGATGACGCGGTGTGACGTAGCGAATGACGACAAAATATCTATATATAAAACAAACGTCCATATGTTGTATATATACGGAATATGGATGTTTCTTATAGAGATGCATATATAAATATTTTTGTCGTTTTTCTCTACGTCGTGTCACAGATGCCACCTCTTCAGCACAAAACTACGTATTTCCACGCCGTTTTCTCTTCCGCTCTCGATACCGCACTTTTGCCTCGTACTACGTAGTTCCTCTACGACGAGATTCCTCAAGCCCACAGCAGCTATAGTCGGTTACAAGCCAAGAAGGTAGGAGAATAATCGTGATGCGACCGTTTGAAATCCCTCCGCAGTCGAAAGAATAGTTTCCTGGAAACACCCCTTGTTCCGCTTCAATGAATTGATAATGACTACAGAGTGATGCCAACTTGTCTCCGACCCCCCCCCCCCTTTTTTTTTTAAGAAAGCGACCTTTGTATTCATCGGAGAGGAAACAGAGCCCGTAAAAGTGGCCTTTGTATCCATCGGAAGGGGAAGCTAATCCCCCAAAGTCGTTTTTGTTTCCATCGGAAACAAAAACGACTTCTAATCTCCCTCTCGTGGCTTCCACAACGCTAAGTCAAGGTCGAAAGATAAAGCAAATATTCAAAGCAAGGCAAACCCTCTCCCGCGTTGGCCACGACGTCACCGAAAAGATAGGACGCTATTGGATGCGGAGGTGGCGGAGGGATATATGATTCTCTTTGAGGGGCGTTTGCCGCTACCTTCTTGACTTGTAACCTACTATAGAAGATAAGCCATGCGCATGACGTCATTGTTGGTGGACCCGCCCCAAACGGCAAACATTCTAAAGATCAACGAGAGTCTCCGCAAACGGCCAGACGCGTCCGTCTTGGATTTGCCGCGTGCCAACGTCGCCCTCTTTGTGAGATGCCACGACACGCGCGTCGGAGGCTCTGCTGACGTAACCTAACACGCGCTGCTTGGAAGCAGAAGTGATGACGGGGAAAGGGGGAGGGGGGGTTGAGAAAGGCCTTTTCTTCTGGGTGGTATTGCTTCGACACCCCAAAACTGAAAGTTGCGATATTGGGACCTGTTGCGGACTTTCTGCGGTCCAGCCATGCAGTGAGCAAGCTCATCTGATCGGATGGACGTGAACATGCAGGCGCCCGCAGAACGAGGTGTTGACCATAGCTACCACCTCCTATGCTGGACGAAACTGAGGAAGGTGAGGAGATAGGAGCTCACGGAGACATTAGCACAACAAACTCTGATTCTAATGATTAGTTGACAGACGCAAAAAGCTAGTTGCCTTTGTTTCTTTTCACTATTGGAACGCGTTCGAATGACGTACGCTGTCCTCCGTTCGGCGTTCGGTTTCGAACAGTGCGTAAAGACAGATCAGCTATAGCTTTGCGTCGTCTACCCACTAATATTTCTTACCAGAGCTCGGTCTTCTGAGATCCCCGCAGGCTTTCATCTCGCTCTCTCCCTCAGTTTCCACCCGTCTACACTCTGTCACCCTTAAAGTGGTACTGAAACAAAAATTGAAATTTTCAAATTTCGTTCGGAAATGGGTCAAGCATGACGTGTAATAACCGTAATTCATAATCGCACGTTTGTATTTTGAACAATTGGCTATATTTTTCGTTCCAAACGGTGCACTCGAGCGAGCGCTCGAAGAGAAGCGAACGGAGGGCGCGATGCGTCATGGGATATCTGGCGCAAACAAAAACAGAAAGAAAAGTTTCCCCGCATTCGTGACGTAGCAAGGCTGGCGGGATTATGAGCTTTGCCCTTGGTGGCGTTGTCAGCGTTGTGGTGGTGTCAATAGCGTCAGCGCGTTACAACCGAGCCGTTCGAAGTGCCCGTGGGGTGACGAGCGTGTGGCTGGCCCAAGAAGCACGTAGCTTCCACAGCACTGTCAGCTTAGGGCTGAACGGGGTGGGGAAAGCAACTTTTGTCCGAGTTTTGAGCGACTGGCTAATCTTCTAGGGGAGAATGGCTGCATCCGGCTGCAGAAACGAGGGTCCGAGAAAGAGGGTGTCCACCCTTTCCGTCTTCTTGGACTGTTTGGTTCAATGCGCGATTTGTGAGTTGAGGAGGAAAGCTAAGAAGGAAAATGTTGAAATGCCAAAGAGCGGCGCTGCGCCAGGGTAATCTGCTACGTCACAACTACGTAGCAGATTCCACAACGTTGCTAGACTACCTCCCAAATAGGCTCCGCATTCATCCACCAGGTGCACATTGGAAGATCGTTTATTTAGCTTTAAAATTAGTTTTCTTGTGCCTTTCAACGGAAGACTGGTGTTTTTGAGGTTAGGGTGCAACATGCAACACATTCAAGCTAGAAAATGAGCGCTGAAATTTCGTTTCCCTACCCCTTTAAGTTGAGAATCCAACCAAAGCTACAAGCGCGAGCTGGCCCGCGCCTCTTGGTTTTGATACGTGCATTTCTAGCGGAAGCGCCCGTTCTGCGAAATAACGTTTCAAAGTAGAGTTTTTGTGCACTCGTGCTTGGAGCCTTGGCTTCAACCTGATATTAAAGGGATTGTCTCGCCGAAACCGGAAGTTCTTAAGTTTTTACGCTCGTTACGTCGAGGGAGCCTGATATAAACATACGTTATTTTTTGTTATATGATGTCCCAATATTAAATATAACTTTGATGAGCCTGTGTACTAAACTGCACCATGAAGTTTGCCAGTGTTAATAACTACGTCCGTAGCTGTCGAGGGACGTAAAATAATGCAAAGGATCGTCGGATGGTCGGGATAACAAGCGTTGGTCGATGGATGATTGTATTTTGTTTTAAATTATAAGGTCACCTAGGCTGTACCCCACTGAAACGCGTTTCTTTAAGCGCAGTTCCCAAGTGTGTGCAAAAACGTCTATCCTTTCAGCAGGATATTACTCGAAAAGTGCCGTTTACTTCGAGCAAACATATGCCATTTCGCGCATACACAACTGCGGCGCCCACCTGATGGGCAAGTAGCGCTTGCAAAAAGAAGGATGTAGAATTTGATTCTAAAGCACACTCTTAAAAAAAAGGGTCAGTATAGTCCTCCCTAAAGGGAGGAACGCTCTTGACACATATGTTCCTTCAAAAAGGGAGAAACTTTCGTCCCTAAAGCAGGGGAGCAAACGTTCCTCCGTCGCCTGCATCTCATTACGGCGGCCACGAATCGAGCAAATCGAGCTCGGTAAAGCTTAACGAAAACACTAAGTCTATTGTACGGAGCGAGAGGAGCAGCAAATAAAAACGTAAGACGAGCTTTCCGCGAACTGTATTTATTTCCGAAGCCGGCTTCCCCCGCAGGTAAAGAAACACGCTTCGAAAGCATGCACTCACTCAGTCTTCTCATCGTCAACACTGCGATGTTTAACGGATACAACCGGCACCCAGGTCGAGCACTTTATGTCTTACCTTTGCTATTCCTCGAGCCACAATTCCATCGTCAACCGTTGCGTCAACCGCACATCACGGAGGAGTGGTCAACCTTTCGCCCGCAAAACCAAAAGCCGCTCTAAAAAAAAAAGCAAATCCGAAGCAGCCTCTTGGCTCATTTCAGCACGGTAAGACGAAATTATGGCATAGCCGCGTAGGGTAAAAGGAAGTTAAATCGCTTGCCACCTGATGGCAGGGTCAAGCAGAGTAATCGCAAGTAGCTAGGCTAGGTGGCGCTAGGTACCGCCCATTCATGTTCTACAAAAAATAATTTCACTTCCTCACACCACCATTGCGCTTCGAGATCTTCGGGAACCTCTGTTATTCTATTGTACACACAGTTGAAGATATATTGAGCCCATACACATGCATCATACATACAAACATCAATACAACAGTACACCGACCCGAACGCTACACCCGAGCTCTGCGTTTCCGTCTTTTACACTGGTCGTTTTGAACGTTCGGAATTTCTTGGTGACTCTTTAAGCAATAAAAAATATTCCCAGCATGTTGATTTTTTTCCAGCAATGTCATACATCTGAGAGTATTTATAATGGCTCAGGGGATGAATCTCTTATTAAAAAGAAAACGCTCGATCATGCCGTAATTATTTGAAAGCCAATAAATTGAGCCACTCCAATGCGGTTCCAAGCCATGAGTTTGTTCCCCGCACGGCAGTTCGTGGCCAGTATTTCTATTGTAGTGTTTGTTTTTCTATTTGTGCTGTTCGCGCACGGCTGCAATTGCCGTCTCGAATTAATCTCTGTAGAGCGGATATTCACTCAGTTGGAAGTGATGCTTCACGGGCAGAGAAATCGCTTTTCGATCCACTTGAATGCAGTCAAAGCCGCGACTTGCGGCAGGTGTTAAGTGTCCGGAGCTACGCCGGGGCGAGCTCGAAAACTTCTTGCGCTCATCCCAACGCGCCACTTGGAGGGCAGTCTTTCCAGGAACCATAGTATATTTAAACAGCAAAATAACGGATAGCATTATTTTCGATTTTACCTGTTTTTTTTTTTAATGCTAAAATTCCACTGTAAATATACGTACTTTCCGTCATAACTTCATACTGTTCAGGCTTTTCCCCAAAGCCCAATCGCTCTCGGGGACCGACAGTCACACTGGCCAGTGTACGGTAGGAGCTTACAGTTCAGACCAGCGTTCCAACATGACTATCCGCACGTCGATCGACTGCACCTGATTCCTCAAGTGGTCTTAAACTCTTTAATGTAAAGCGGAATGTCCACCTGCGGCACCCCGCCCCCTCCGATCACGGCCCGACCAGCAACATCAATGCCCGACAGTTTACGTCATCCCATCTTGTTGTTACACCGCTGATACGCGAAAACACGGTCATATCGGCGATAATTCCAGTCTTCTGTTCACTACGCACAACACTGCCATCACGATGTTGCTGCTATGTTGCTGACATGCAGAAATACAGAACCACGTTGAACGCCGGTTGGCACTTGGCACGGGAAAACAGAACCGAACTCAGCACGGCAGACACCAAGGCAGCCGGCAGGAAACCTTGCCTGCCTTGGACGCAGTTCCTGCGTTTTCCATAACGTCGAAAACGTCGACACACTTCCGCGTGGTTCCGCTACTGTAAAACCGCGTGGGTCCCGCCCACTGATCTCTATGACAATTGCTGGATCGCGCTTCCCCGCTTCGAGCCCATTGCGCGGATGAAGCCACCGGTCGGCCATCTTACCGGTGCCGCTGAAGCGTTGTCAAGGCGGCGGTCACGTGACCTTTGCGTCTGTTTTCACGTGACCTACACACGGTAACCATGGTAACTGTCTAGGCTTGACAGCGCTAGAACATATCACGTAAGATGGCCGACGGTGGCTTCATTTTCGGTGGGGGAAGCGCGATCCAGCAATTGTCATTGAGATCAGTGGTCCCGCCGCAATCCGGAGACGGCCATCTTACCCAGTGTACGTAGCGCTGCTGGCACTGCTCCGGAACTTCACTGTTTCTAGCGGCTTCGTTTGCTGGTTTGATCAAATTAGTTGTAAAAACGTCAATGTAACCGAAATGTTCTGCACGTTTGGACTAGAAGACGGAACTACAGGCGGCCTTCACTGCCGCTGAAGCTCAATCAACTCAACAACATTTTATAAAACAACGTGCGCGACGAGCTCGAAAAACGAAACCGAAAGAAGATGAGTCGGGAGGGCGAAATCATTCTCCCGTCTGCCAGGAGAAGGAGGAAAACGTCTCGTTCCTCCCTTCTTCTCATGTCCTCTTGGGGGCAGATCAGTAGAAGGGAGGAAGACGCGCCGTTGCTACCTTTCTCCTCCATTTTTTCTTAGAGTGCAGCATCTGTGTCCACGAAGTGGCATCTGGGTCCAAATGTCGGTGGATCCATTGGGTGAGTGATGCGGTTCCGGATCCTTCCCTAGGGGGTGATACCCGCGGGTCGATGGCAAACGAAGAATCGTTAAAAAGGCATGAAAGATTTCTAGAACGTCACTTGATTCGGTCGAGCTTGGTGAATAGTGGTCACGCTCCATTTTCACACGCGGGTCAAACAGAATCGGGCTGCCCACGTGTTATATAGACGTTCTCTTTTTCCAGTCGTCCTCAATCACGTGAGTTCCTATATGGTATGCGGGACGAAAAAAGAATAAAGCATTTCAACCTGGAATACCCGAGAAAATAAAGGCGGGGCAAGACATTGTAAGGCATGTGTGGCAATCACGCTTTTTTTTTTTTTTTAGTGAACGCTTTTTAGCGGCGTGGAGAAATCAAGATGATGTTTTACCGCATGCCAAAAGTTATGCTTTCAATATAACTTTTCGCGTCGTTTCAAGTTGACTTAGAAGTTGGTTTCAGGTTTGATGCATAAAAACACCGATTGATCCGATTTGGGCGAGGAGTGGGTGGATGTAGCTGAATCCCGTTGGCCCAGCCTTACACCTAAGCTTACGAGCCTTCTGTCCGCTTAGAGCTCAGCTCGTATATCTCTTCTGTGAGGTGATTGCTGCATAAGTAGGATCTCGATCTTTACTGGAGCCCAGTGCTCCTTACGCACGGCGACGATTCATTTTGCTCGTCACTGCACGTCTCGCGGATTGGGGGTGCTGTCCCGTGATTGTGGCACCAAACCGCGCAAAAATATTTCACCCATCCACAATCAAGTCAAGCACAACAACACAAATGAAGAACGCTCCGGCATTCACTCACAGGCAAACGGCGAGACGGAAATGCTCGAAATGCGTTACCTCAACGTTGCTCTGAAGTCACGTGAGAGGAACGAGGTAGAGGGCCTTAGAGCGATAAACTGGCGGCTGAAAGTGACCCCCGATTTGCCGCGCCATGTTGCACATACTTAACCACTGGACACGAGACCTTTTAGTTTTACGTAAATATTTTAACGAAGCACCGGGCACAAATAATTGCTTATTGATGTTTTCTAACAGCACCGACGAGATAAGTTATGCATTTTTTTGTATTAAGTCCCAAATGTGCTTTTACAACATGAACTCGGGAAGCTTCGCAATGCTCCGCTAGATGCCGTCAGCCGCGGTGCTGTATTTTAGGCTTTTATCGGAGCTAGACGCTGATCTCTGGGGCTAACAGTATAAAAAAAAAGTTTACCATGTTTTTTTACAGCGATCGCTACACGAATCTTGGCTCAGTTTCGCGAAAAAGCCTCAGGATTTGGTGGGTCACGTGTCTAGTGGCCAAAAATGTACAACATGGCGGCAGCCAAGTTGGGGTCACTTTTGCCTGGTGAACGGGATACCTGTTTATCGCTCTAAGCCCTTCTACGTAGTTGGGTCAGAGCTTCAATGTTGCCAACGAGAGCACCGTATACGATAGGATGCGATCGGAGCAGTTTAAAATTCAACTACTCATGCAGAGGGCCATAAAAAATTCAGGTGTTGCATGGACGATGCATTTCGAGCCAATAACAATGACATTCGATTGTTTGCTCCAACACAAGATTTGACCAAACAATGCCTTGAAGGATGAACGGAGTATGCGCCCAGCAACTGAGGGAGAAGGAAGACAAGGCCGAGCGGGGACGACAGAACACCGAGCTTTTACTGGACTGATTAGTGGGTGGGCGCTATTCTAGCTTCTTTTCACTCATTTCAATATTCGAACGCTTTCGAAGGCGATCGCGTATGGCTAAACAACGGCGTTTGCCAATCGAACACGTTCAATATTGAATAAAGTCAAAAGCAGCTAGCTTCTCGTCTATCTTGGTGGTCTGACGTCCCCGTGCACTTCAGTCTCCTCCTCTCCCTCAGTTTATCCATCCAATCACTAAGAAGGTAAGAACGTCAAGCCGTGTGTTCGGAAATCTCGGTCTTCAAACGCGGGCGCGAACTTTTGCTGTCTCCTTGCGTCCCATGAACGTTCGAGGCTCACGAGATGTCGAAACGTTATCGAAAGTAGATGGAAATGGAATGCATGCAGACTTTAATTCAATTGTATTTCTTCCGTTTTTAGGTGAGCTGATACAGCGGTAGGGTGTCGAAACAACGATTGCTCTCTCCTATATACACCAGATTCCAATCCGGGATGACGGGAAAATGATTTTCTTTTCCTATAAATTTTAGCCGTGGCGGCTTCAGCTGGGAGAAATCGTGGGATTGATGACGTCACCGGAAGTTTTTTTTTAAATTATGCTCATGCAGTTTCTTTGGGAGGTTTTCATAAACAGCCGTCGTTGTAGAACGCCTACCTTTTCCTGGGTGCGCTTCCATTAAATTAAAATGTATTTCTCTGCAGATACGGCGCCATCGTTCCAAATAGGTTCGTGGTGATTCTATGTGAATGGCCGAAAATAATTACCAAAACAAGCGATTATCCTATAGCTGACAACGTTTAGAAATAAATAAAAATACTGCAGTTCTATATCAATTGCGCTTTTATTCTAAACTGGAGCTCTAAGCTACCGTGTTGTCACGCACTATGTCTTTGTGGCAAAGCTAAATAATGATTTAACTTAATTTGAAAACTATATTTCAAAATACAAGTGCACGAAAGAAATGTGGAGTGTAATGTGTGCACTATCCAAGCAGATGCATGTCTTCACGCGAGAGAACAAAGCTATAACTAATTCGTTAAATTTTACATAAAAACAGCAGCATATTTTTCCCCTGTCCTTCCTTTTACTAGGCTACCGTGACTATGGCGTTACAAACGAAGAAATGCATTGAGAGTTTATTTTATTTATTTTTAATAACATCGTACTTGCAAATCGCGACGTGCCTTGCATTTGTATTTCGACTTAGCGAACCAGCCGAGACGACTGTATAAACATAACATGTGTTTTCATTAAAAAAAAAAAACAGCAGGCGAAATTATTTTATATTGGTGAACGAAGACACATCAGGTGCATTTAAAGTAAAATCGCAATAAAAACCAAATTCAAAGACGCGTGGATATTTTGTTAAGCACAAGTATTCAGCAATGCAATTTTTTATAATTTTAGTTTTTAGGAGTGTTAAACTTTAAAACGATATTCAGCCATTAAAAACTTAAGAAAAGAGCCAAGGAATTTGCGGTATATAAGGAGCAGATTCAAAGCGCATTTCATCAGTTCGAGCTTCCCAGCAAGAATAACGCCTTCAAACATGGTGAGATTTTTTATTCGATTCGATGTTCTGAAGCAAATGTTCGCCATCACAATCGTGAATATACGCTCCTGAAGATATTGTGGCCCTTTTAACGAAACAAAATACCGTAATAATAAACATATTGAAGTATGCGAAACCTACCAGCAATACAGTTACAGAAAGATATATTACACAGATGTTTCCAAATTTCTCTTTTAGCAATTATGTTGGCAATTCATAGACAATCATTTGCATCCATAAACCAGCCTAAAAAGGGAGCCAAGCTATAATATATCATTGAATAACCTGCCCTCCAAAAAAACCAAGTGCGTCTACTTTTCCGCACAACACTCGGAGAGCCAATCACCGCAACCTAAGGAATGACGATGACTAATCATATCTTGACACTAAACAACGCTGTCTGAGTTATGACAATAAAGAATGTACAAACGTCGCGCTTGCATTGCTTAATGTCATAACCCAGACTGCGTTTTACGGTCTAAACATATGTTTTGGAATCTTGATTCGCTGAGCTGCCTTCGTAAGTTGCGGTGATTGACTCTGAGAGTGTTCTGCGGGAAAGAAGACGCACGGGCTTTTTCTAGAGTGTGTTCTCACATATGTATTCAAGGTAACTTCCTAACCTCTCAGGATCATTATTTAGCTTGGTGGCTGATAGGCTATAATTGTAAAAACGTGCGACATATATGATCTGAATACCGCGAATGGTATTGCTATCTTGAAAGGCGACCGGTGAAATTGTATTTTTCTTTTAAAGACAAAACGAACCTGTTACATTCTATTTGGTTTGTGCTTTGTTTCAGTATGTCAAAGCAATTCAGTTCAAAATAAGTCTGCGCTAAAACGATATGTATTGCTACATTCAGAAAATATGTGGTTAATAACTCGAGTCACACCAAATAATATAATAATAAAAATAATACATTTATTGTATGGAGCACAGCAATGTTTGCGTGACGGGGCGCATCAAAGCCAAAACAAGGCTTGTGGGATGCTACCCTAAAATTAACACTTTAAACATTGCTACCCGGTATACAAAAAGGAAATAAGAAAGATTGACATACACACGTCCTTAAAATGTCCCAAGGTCATAGTCAGCAATTGGGTGCATACAACACACAGAATCACACCTACAAATACAAAAAAAAAATAGTACATGATAGGTTCATATTTTAAGACAACCCAGATACTGGGGAAAACAAGAAGGACAAACACGACGAAATCTCTGAGATTTCATCGTGTTTGTCCTCCTTGTTTTCCCCACTCTCAGGATTGTCTTAGATTATGAACCTAAACCAGCTCGCCTGCGCCCTATCACTCATTTCAATGATAGATTCATTTTTAATAACTAAAAATAGCAGTGTGATGTATCCAAAGTCGGTGCTACTCGAAGCTTTTGTTTGCTTCTGTTTATTTTCAAGACGTAAATCATTACTATAGTTGGTTACATGTCTAGAAGGTAAGAGAAGCTCCTCCCACGAGCGTGATGCGCCCGTTTCAAATTCCTCCGCAGTCGAAAGAATGGTTCACAGGACACGCCTCTTGTTCGGCTTCAATGGATAGATATTGGCTACAAGGTGATGCCAAGTTGTCCCCGAACCCCACTTTCAAAGAAAGCTAGTTTTGTATTCATCGGAGAGGGAACCGATCCCCAAGAAGTTGCATTTTGTATCCATCGGAGGTCGAACCTAACGCCCGAAAGTCGTATTTGTTTCAATCGGAGAGGGAAAACTCTAATCTCCTCTCGTGGCTTCCACAACGCTAAGTCAAAGTCGAAAGATAATGCAAATATTTACAGGAAGGCAAGACCCTCCTCCCGCGTTGGCCGCGACGTCACGGAAACGATGGGACGCTATTGGATGAGGAGGGGGTGGAGGGATATATGAATCCATCTAAGGGGCGTTTGCCGCTACCTATAACTACCACTTCTATCCTCCTATATTTTGTGGTTAGACACTATCGATATTACAAACTGTGAGACTATTTCTCCTTACTGTGCTTATAATTTCACTATTGTGAAATAGCAGAAACCTTCTCCCGTTCAACCTCGCCATATATTTGTGCAGTTCCGTTGCGTTCTCGTCCTGGCCCTGGCCACCTGCGCCTTCGCTGGCTACCTCGGCTACGGTGGCTACCCCGTGGCTGCCCCCTTGACCTCCTCCTACTCCACCGTCCACCGTGCTCCAGTTGTTTCTACCCTCGGCTACGGCCATGGTCTTGGTTACGGCTATGGTCTCGGATATGGCCACCGCCTTGGCTACGGCTATGGACACTCCGGCTATGGCCTCGGCTACGGTCATGGACTCAGCCATCTCGGCTACGGCGGCTTCTACTAGAAATGTGAGTAATAAATAAAACGTTCACTCAAGAGCATTTTACCTAAAACACCAAGTAGAGTAAACATTTCAAAAGATTATTTCATGGCACAATTTATCATTTGTGAATGAATACATTATGACTGTTATATTTTGCATAATAAAGCCATTCTAGATAAACCTAATAACAGCGCATAGACATAATTAGGGTTGATATATTTAATTGACAGTGTGCCTGAAGAGCCAATCTAGGCACGCTAGTTTTTCGACACATTACTGTTACTAAAGTCTCCAATAAAATGCCATTGTTTTCTTTCGCAGAATCAAAAATTGGAAACGCCAAAACAAGATCTTCGGCGCCTGCACTCAACGCCACCTTTGGTGCGCATGAAAAAAATGACGTGAAATGAAATAAAACTTGCATTCGTACTCTTTAATTACACAATACGTCCCACAATTCATTTAAAGGTCTTAGCATATTTTCGATGTAGTATAGTTTTTCAGCTATGAGTGGCGCTAAATATATTTTACATAAAACATATAAAAAAGGTAGAATTTTATAATGAATTCCTTGCGTATTGTTTGACTCTGAAAACAAAATTTGCAGATTTTGGGTGTTTTGTCCGCGCTCCTTAACTTTCCTGAGTGGAAGCTGTCTGGTGATGCACTCGAAACACTTTTCATGGCTCTTACTTCATTTTTTATCCAAGAGAAAGAGTGAATAAGGTGTGAAACCTATTTTTCCAAAGCAATGAAGTTTTTTTTAGACGTATTAAAATGTGATATAAAAGTAACGCAATTAATTGACCTGAAAATAAAGAGTGAAAAGGAAGCGCTATGCGTCTCCATGGAAACATACTTTAATGTTGAAAAGTAGTCAAAGCGCACAATAAAGATGGATACGAAGGCGGAGAGGCAAAGAGGTCGAGCGCTGACTATCAACTGCATTTTTATTGGAAAATGGAAACAGCAAAAGCCACAAATATTACAGAAATGTGAGTAGTCATCAATGACTCTTCCACCACACGTGTCAATAAAATCCACTTCTTTTTGTGGAGGAAAACTGAGGGCTGACTTATACACTTATCAGGACGTTCCTTCTTTATCATGTATGCTTCCAGTACCTGTCTCGCTACCTTTTCTTTACCTCTCCCAACGATTGTAGCGCCTTGAAAGTTGGGAATGCAACGGCAATCTCTGCAATGTATGAGTAAATGTGCTCATGTTGATGAACGCAGTGAAAAATCATGTTCACCCAACCGTTGGTTCAAACACCTCCCCGTCTGGCCTATGTAAACCTTGCCGCACCCCAATGAAATTTTATATATCACGCCTACCCCACATTCCACGTATTTATTTACGTGCTTTTCAACATGCTTAAGAAACTCGCCTGCATCGCTACGTTACTTCAATGTAACAAGTTGCAAGTAATTAATTTCTTGTAGTTACCTATAATTCGTTTATGCTCTTTCACACATCAATTTGATTTTAGTACAGTAAAAGTTTTATCACTTCAAGATTTAATTTCTGTAAAGATCTTGTGTCAATTGGTTTTTTTCTCTAAGTATAAGATTATTAAAATGAGCCGAAAGTTTGCTTCAAAATTAGGGTTAGCATGACTGGGATTCCTATGCAGCTATGGCTTTTAATTTTTTTAAATTAGTTTAATGAGAAGCAATACTAAAAATGGGAAGGATGTTTGTTTTCCGGCTGCGGAATTAAAATAAGTGTTACGACCCAGGAAATCTGGTGAATGATCACAGTGAAAAAACCTTGAGACTAGGGACAAAATTAGGCAATACATCACCATGTCAGTATTGCGTTGTCCAAATGATTGTCCCTAATCTCAATGTGTGTTTTTTTATGTACGGAAAGGACCGGTGTCACCAAGCGAACTGCGCAGTGGTGCGCATTCCGGAAGTGGTGCTGCCGCCATTCTAGTTGTAGTCATCGCTTTCCAGCCTGCCGGCTGCTTTTCTGCAGCCAGCACAGAAAGCTATAGTTCCAGTCGTCTTATCGCTTTAGAATCGCTTTGTCGTCTGCTTCTTCATCGCCTGCTTCATCGGATTTGGTGTAATGCGTGCCCACTGCGATCACGGGGTGGTCCCACTGCGAGAGCGTGAGAAAGAACGGCGCCACTACTTGAGCACTCCTTCTGATTGGACGTCACAATAAACCTGGAAATATGTGAAGATCAATTTCAAAACCAAAGAACACGAAAATTAGAGGGACCATCGACTAGGTGGGAGAGCTTCAAATATGTTGGAGGTTTTATTTATTTTGGAAGTGTTCTGGCTTCTGTGTAACGTCTACTTGACAGTGAAGTAAAAATTCCTAAACAGACCTTCACAGGGAGCAATAGCTTTAAAAGTCTTTTCAGATTTGTTCATACTCTGTGCGACAGTCTACAGATGAACTGCGTGGACAAGCCAGCACACGAAGACGAAACGATCTACACAAAGACCATTCCTGACGCGCGGTAACCAGTAGCATCTGTCAAAAAGAAGCAATCGCACGAGATACCTAAAAACGTTGAGTGGAGATGAGTTATCGTGTACAGTTTCTATTGAACTCCATTTTATTTGCGCAAGCTCCGAGCGCTAACAGTCTTCCAATTGTGGAAGTTTTTTCTGTGGTCTCGATTGGTGATAATGCAAAATAGATCAATTACGCCGGCCAAAATCAACTGGTGACTTTATAGACCACCATAAGGTGGGTGAGATTTATTTGCTACATTTCGTCTCTAAGCCTTGCACTTCTAAACAGTATTATGTGATTTTATCAATGCTTTTCTTTTTTAAATAAATTACGATTGTTTTTAGAAAAGTCGTTGTTTTCATCCATGCACATCGGGAATCGCTGCTCTTTTGTTTGTTTATTTCCTGATATTTTGAAGCACAGTTATGCTTGAGACATGACGCAAAAACAGTTTTAACCACTAAAATAGAATTAACAAAGAGCGTATTAAAAAATACCGGACGACTCTGAAGACTGATTACGTGTAGGAACGCGAAAGCATTCGTATCGCGGGGCCCGCAGTTTGTAGGAGTACGCAACCTACTCCTACAAACTGCGCGCCCCACTGTTCCCTGCCGAGCGACATCAGCGGCGGCCGCCCGGGCAGGCGCTGCAGAGCCCGGCCGCATACTCCCTTTACCGGCGTGCGGGCCGCAGCGCCAGGAACAGGGCTTCTCAACCGGGTGTTGTTCCTTGGAACTGTGACGCGTGTCAGCCATTTTAGCTGGCGTTTGAGAAAGAATATAGCGTGCGCCACCCTCTCTTTTAACTTCCGTTGTGGAGGGAAATGTAGAGTAGTTTTTTCGCGGTCAGAGGCAACGGCGGCGGCGCTCCACTGGAAAGTTAATCCTTTCGCATTAAAACAGCCGCCGCAAAGCTATGCGACGGTCCCGATCGAGATAGATTAAAGGATATGCCGCTACGAAGCGAGTGCTCAGAGAAATTCCAACCTATGGAACACTTCGGCACGTCATCCTGTCTTGTGCCCTGTAATCTTACACTATTTAGCTAACGTGCAATGGGGTGAATATAAGTTATGAAGCAAAATGCAAAACAAATTTGAAAATGCTTTTTTTCATGGCGTTCTGTTCGGCTCTGTTTACCTTTCTTAGCCATTCTTTTCGGGAAATGCTTTCTTTCTAGAACACATACAACCTGGTGACTTTTTGCCCGCCCTACAGAAAACAACCAGTATAAACTGGATCATGGAAAAGAAAATCTAACTTCATTTCTTGCTGGAACCTGACACCATTTGCAGACATTTGTCTGCAAACTGGATTTCAGGTTTTCAGCGAGACATCCAGTTAAATTTCCTGTTCCATAATTTAATTTTTTTCGGTAGGGCGGTGCTGTTATTTTAGCACCCTGGCACAGAACAGGTGAAGTCATCCATTGAAAACTGTAATTCAACACTCGACTAAAAACCTCGTGCGAGACCGAGAAAAAAACAAAAAAAAACGCCGGATCTACAAGGCGCATTGACGCGGCGGGAAATCTGTCGACAACTGCAGGTACCAAATTGCACCGCAGCAGGGGAGGTGTCGCGCAACCGCTGGTCAGGTAGGTCTATAAACACGATCCTGGTTGAACCGTGGGGTTGGTAATTACGTCAGGGTCCTGAAAAAAGAAGCAACTGCGAAAGAAGAGATGTCACATTCGCTCTTTGTAGGCCTCTGTGGGGCTTGCTTTCTGTACTCTACTCTCGCCGTACCTGCAATTAGTGCCTCTGAAAAACAAAGTAGAAAATGGCGAAACCTCATCGTGACAGTCAAAAAAAATTTTAAAGCGTTTTTTTTTTTTTTGTGGTGCTCACTGTTCTTTTTAAAATGTAGAGATTATCGGTTAGGAAGAATGGCGGCAATCAGGAAGATTTTGTCACGAATGACAAGTGATGAGGCAACGAAAGCTGAAGTAAACTAAACGTTTAATGGGGCGAACTTGTGCCCAAATTAAAAGGAAACAGAAGATAACAGGAGAGCGTCGCGGGTGTCGATGTCGGCGAAACCGCACTTGTTGTAAGCAAATGTGACGTAGGGTAACACCTCGTCCCAAGTCTTGTGCTCTACGTCGACATACATTGAGATCATGTCGGCGATGGTTTTGTTTAGCCGTTCTGTTAGTCCATTTGTCTGCGGATGGTACGCAGTGGTTCGACGGTGGTCGGTGCCACTGAGACGAAGGATCTCCTGCGTCAGCTGGGACATGAATGATGATTTGCGGTCGGTAATGAGGACTTCGGGAGTGCCAAGCCGAAGGACAATGGACTCGATGAAAAACTTGGCGACTTCAACAGCCATACCTGATGGAAGGGCTTTCGTCTCGGCGTACCGTGTGAGATAATCTGTGGCGACGATTATGCAGCGGTTCCCCGACGTTGGCGACGGGAAAGGGCCAAGTAAATCCATTCCGATCTGCTGGAACGGCGTAGACGGGGGAGCAATCGGATGCAGAAGTCCTCACGGCTTCGTCGGCGGTTTCTTGCGTTGCTCACACTCGTGGCATGATCGAGTGTAGAGGTGAACGGTCTTCTGTAGTCTTGGCCAGTAGTATTTTTCTCGAATCCTGGCAAGCGTCCTGCTGTAGCCAAGGTGCCCAGCCGTTGGGTCGTCGTAACAGGCTTAGAAGATCTCCTCTCTAAGGTCGGCAGGGATTACCAGCAGCCATGGCGAGCTGTTGTCTCCGAAGTCCTCCTTGTAAAGCACACCTTGTCTTAGGACGAAGGTTGGCAGGGCTCTCAAGAAGACACGGGGGATAGTATCCCTCGTCCTTCGAGGTGCTCGATTAGGGCGCGAAATTCAGGATCGCCTCTTTGACGTCGCGCCATGTCGTGGGTGTTCACCGCGCTTAGGAAGCTTTCGGCGTCATCGTCGTCGCTGCTACCAGGAAATGTATCGACAGGGGCTCTGGACAGGCAATCGGCGTCGCTGTGCTTGCGGCCTGACTTGTAGACCACAGTCATGTTGAACTCCTGCAGTCGGAGGCGCCATCGAGCGAGACGTCCTAAAGGGTCCTTTAGGTTCGCAAGCCCGCAGAGCTAGTGGTGGTCCGTGACAATGCGGAAAGGGCTCCCGTATAAGTACGGGCGAAACTTCGTGATGGCCCAGACGACCGCAAGACATTCTTTTTCAGTCGTGGAGTAATTTCTCTCCGCTTTAGACAGCGTCCGACTTGCGTAGGCGATGACTCGCTCGGTGCCTTCTTGCACTTAAACCAGTACCGCGCCAAGTCCTTCGTTACTTGCGTCCGTATGAATTTCGGTTTCCGCGTCTTGATCGAAGTGTCCACGAAAAGAAGGAGTCTGGAGTCGTTGCTTCAGCTCGTCGAATGCGTGCTGCTGCTCCTCGGCCCATTCGAACTTCTCGGCGGCCTTCATAAGTCTTGTGAGCGGTGCGGAAATCCTTGCGAAATCCCGAACAAGGCGCCGATAGTAGGCACAAAGTCCAACGAATCTTCGCACGGCCTTCTTCTCTGAAGGCGCTGGAAATGCCACAACGGCGAGAGACTTCTCGGGGTCTGGACGGACACCGTCATTACTAACCACGTGGCCAGGAACTTCAGTTCGTCATGGGCGAACCGGCACTTGGACGGCTTAAGGGTAAATCGTGCGGTCTGTATGGCTTGGAGGACAGCTCGGAGTCGTCGCAAGTGCTCGTCGAAGTCACTTGAAAACACAACGACATCGTCAAGGTAGACAAGACAGCTCTGCCACTTCAGTCCTGCCAGTACGGTGTCCATGACACGCTGGAAAGTTGCTGGCGCCGTGCATAGTCCGAAGGGCATCACCCTGAACTCGTACAGTCCATCCGGCGTGACGAAAGCTGTCTTCTCTCGGTCCCGTTCGTCGACTTCGATCTGCCAGTAACCGCTCATCAGATCCATCGATAAAAAGTACCGGGAGTGGCGCAGCCGGTCTAGCGTGTCATCGATGTGGGGGAGTGGATAGACGTCTTTCTTGGTTACCGCGGTCAGCTGTCGGTAGTCCACGCAGAACCTAAGCGTTCCGTCGTTCATCTTGGCAAGCACGACTGGAGAGGCCCACGGATTGCTTGAGGGCTGGATGATGTCGTCGTTCAGCATTTCTTGCACTTGCTCTTGAATGACCTCCCTTTCTTTTACGGAGACTCTGTACGGCGATCGGTGCACAGGGAGCGCATCGTCCTCGGTAACGATGCGATGCTTTGCAACGGTGGTTTGGCGCACCTTCGACGACTTCGCGAAGCAGTCGCTGTATTTGGCGAGGAGGTCAATCAGCTGTCGTCGTTTCGGGCCTGGAAGCTTCGGGTCAATGTCGAGCTGCGCTGGCGGCGCAATGTCTTGCTGAGGTGGCGATGATTCGTCAGCGATCGCGGCGATTTCGGCGGAGTTTCGAAGTTCCTCGACGTGGCCCACAGCGGCACCTTTCGTGAGGTGTTGCGTTTCTTGTCGGAAGTTCGTCACGAGAACCACGGTGCGCCCATCCTGAAGTACAGCCACTCCTCTTGCAACGCCGATTCCTCTCCCCAGGAGCGATTGAAGGTTGCCTTCCAGGAAAACTTCGCCGCAGGTAGCTGTATCGGTCACGACGGGTACAACAACACTTGATCGTGGTGGCAGGTTCATGTGGTCGGCGGCGACTCGGACGGCGGCTGACGCTGTTTGGGGTTTCTCCGAAGGCGGAACAGGCTTCCGCAGCGTCAATCTGTTCTCACCCAGGTCGACGACGGCGCCGTATTCACACAGAAAGTCCATGCCGAGAATGACATCTTTAGAACAGTCCTCTAAACGACGAGCAGTGAATTTCGACGCGAGGTGCATTCGAGGTCCTCCCCAGGGCGTCGTAACTTTTCGCAGGCGGCGAGAGAGCCTCCCACTCATGACTGAGTAGTCTGCTCCTGTGTCCACGAGTGCCGATGCGTCGTGGCCGTCGATAATAACGTTTAGGTTGTTGGACACCGATGCAGGCGCGTCAATGTGATGCGGAGCGTCGGGAGTGTGGGAGCGCTCCGTCGTTCTTGGAGGCTCTTTGCTTCGGTCGACTTCGGCAACGCCACCTCCAGGTGTTGCCGCACTTAGTTTTCCCGGCGACGCAGGGTAGACAGGCTCTCTCGGCGGGGTCGTGGCGCTGGAGACGCTGAACGTCTGGGCGATGGCGATCGAGATTCACGGCGGAGAGATGGCACTAAAGAGGGCGAGCGTCGGAGGTACTCCTCGATATCGCGAGGGCGTTCGCCGTACGTCGGGCGTGGGTCGTTCGGGTGGAAACCACGCAGCCCAAGTCGACCGTAGGGGCGGCTGAGGTAGATGTGGTCGGCTTCCCCGCAGTGGTAGCAGAGCGGGCGTCGGTCGGCCGTTCGCAACACGTCGGTCTTCCTCGGCGAGGGTTGCTCCGGGCGGACGTCCTGGACTTGTCCTTCCTGGCGTCGAGGATACTGTGGCATCGGAGGGTCTCGACGGGGTGGCGCCGTGGCCTGGCGGATAGCTTGCGGCGGTCGTCGGGCCATGGCGGCGTAGCTCAAAGTTGGTTCCTCTGGCGTCGTCGTGTTGATCGGAACCTCAGGTTGGAAGGCTCGGTGAATTTCCTCTCGGACGACCTCGGCGAGCGACAGTGAGGACGGGCGATCCGCAGCGGGAAGTATCTTGCGGAGTTCTTCCCCGACGACTTCACGAACGATCTCCCGAAGGCTGTCGGAACCGCTGGTATTTAGGTCCAGAAGGGAAGCAGCGACAGTTGTAGCAGCAGGCGCGCCGGCGATTCGGTGGTAGTGGCTTGCTCGGGCCATCAGTGTGCGCTCGATGTTGGTGGCTTCATTCACAAAAGCATCGACGGCCGTCGGGGGGTTGCGGACCAGGCCTCCAAAAATTTCTGATTTTACGCCACGCATTAGGACTCCAAGTTTCTTTTCCACGGCGGCCTCCGGATCGGCTCGGGCACTTAGCCGCAAGACATCCTCAACAAAGCTGGTCACGCTTTCGTCGGGCCCTGCACCCTTGTTTGAAGTAGGTCCTCTGCTCGCTGGGGACGGTGGTGGTTAAGGAACGTCCGCTTCAGTTCGGCGACGCAGGACTCCCATGTAGTGAAGGAGGCTTCGTGGTTTTCAAACCAGTGCGTCGAGGTGCCCTCCAGCGAGAAGTACAGGTTCTGGAGGCGCTGCTCAGGCGTCCATCCGCTTGGCGAGCTACACGTTCGTAATGCTGCAGCCAGTCTTTGATATCCTCGTGGGCTTCGCCGTGAAAGGTCGTCGGAGTGCGGGGAGTGACGGGCAGGATGACGACGGGTGCGGTGGTCATGGTCGGTATTTTCTTCCTCCGCTTCTCGGGCAAGAGACCCGATTCGGGGGACTGACCTCTGGTCCGGCGGCTTCTTCAGGCTTCGGCGTCTTCGGCGCAGGGCAGCCTTCCGGCACTGAGCACCTCACTCGGGCGGCGTGTCTTCGTAGGGGTACGCTTTACGGGCATACGATGGTACCCCACACCTCCACCAAAATGTCACGAATGACAAGTGATGAGGCAACGAAAACTGAAGTAAACTAAACGTTTAATGGGGCGAACTTGTACCCAAATTAAAAAGGAAACAGAAAATAACAGGAGAGCGTCGCGGGTGTCGATGTCGGCGAAACCGCAGGATCGAGCGCTGGGGCGAGACTGACTTTGGCTCGCCACGCGAAGCCCCGTTTGTACACGTGTGGGCCTATGGGATAATCGGCGTAGAAGGTTCGACGCGTAGAACATTCGGGCCTAGAATAAACAACAATGTTCTCGAATTCACCAGATCATTAAACTGAAAGTATAAATAAAATACGCGGAACTCCCAGGAATCGAACCATGGGCCCCCGCACGAAAGCCAAGCGCGGTAACCACTCGGCCACGTACGCGCTTGCTCGCCGGCGCGCGTGGCAATATATTTTATTTAAACTTATTTGATGAGCGAAAAGTGGGCCTCCAATAACGCTATCACGTATATGTACAACCCTCTCGAATATCGACGTAATTTTTTGTATTACGCACAATTGTTTATTCTTCTCCTTGCTATTTGCTTTTCGGGGTGAGGAATTGCCTGTGCATGCCTCTGCCTCGGCAAGACATTGTTGCGGCTTAGCGGCTAAGGGCTAGTTTCCCCAGTTTCGTGTCCGGTACCGAACAAATGTCGGCACAAAACTACATAAAACTCTGGACAGCTACCGCCATCTATGAGGAAGGCGGCAGGCAGGCAAGCAATCTGGTTGCGGCCGTCGCTCATAGATGGTGGAAATTTTTCGAGCCTTTCTGTAAAGGTGCGCTATGGTCCGGTGGCCGCCGTCGTGTATGTCCCTGCCGCGACGCCCAAGAGAGACATTGAAGCATTCATGATGGACCTCTTCGGCTGGGTCATGCTCGGTGACGGAACGCCTGCCGTAGTGACGGGTGCCGTTAACGTTGACAATGCACGCCAGTAGGGAAAGTGGTTCACTTCGTTTATGCTTGAGTGCTTCGGGCTTGCTTGTGTGAACGAACTTACGGTGCCCACGACTAGCCATCGGACGTGTATAGACCTCGTCTTCACGAAAAACATGCCTACTCTCAGCGTACACCCTATAGCGCTGTACCACAGTGATCACAAATCCATGGCCTTTGTGGTTACAAAACAAATAATAACCCTGGATCGTTAAATACATGTCTGATTCTTTAATCGTTCAAATAACCAATTACCCACTCACACATTAATAATTACATTTATAAATACTTCATTCCCACCAAAGTACAGCTTCGCTGGTCTTCCTTCTTCAACAGAGTGGAAAGGCTGACAGTTTTCTGGTATCGTGATTGAGAAACATGTACACCGCAGTTTGGCGTCGCACATCTTCATATTGTCGGCGATAGGTTGTGTATACACGGCAAAAAAATGCAGCTCTGAAAGGTACTTCAAAGCTTAATTCAGTAGCATTGTTTACAAAATCTATGGCTAGAACGGGAAAGAGTTGATTTCTAATTTTTATGGAGTCAGCTCTTGGTACCAAAACCACACGATATCCAAAGTGTGCAGAAACCACACTTGACACAGAAACATAGAAAACGGTTAGTAATTCTTGATTTAACACTAATAAACACGGTGACAGGCAGCGACGGATGGTTAAGTGATTCTTCTTTCAGGGGACATAAACCATCCGTTATATCGTTATACAGAAAACAAAAATTTGAAAGATGCTTAATTTTTTTTTAAACGAAGAGTACATAAATGGTTTTAGCTACATTATTGCTTAGGAAGTTTTAATAGAAGAGACGAATGATTATAAGTGTCAGTCTCGCCTATTGATTAACATCACAACCCCTGCACCGACAAGCTAAAGACACCGCCGGGTTTTGGTCAAAACTTGGGTTTTATTGCTGACTCATTAAAAATGTGTGTAGTCAATAGCGTGTTCAGGTGGATTTTTGGGCCCCAAAGAATACGTCCAGTTAAATAAAAGGTTCCGTCATACGGGGCGGACGAAAGGCAAATTTCCTTGCGGCAATAGTTCTGTGCACTTTTCGTTGACCGTCGTGTATTGCATTCCGCTTTTATGCGGAAAGTGTATTTAAAGCACACCAGACGTCGCATCAATGAAATATTAAGCAAGCATTGTGCATCGCTCCATTTGAAAGCGTCAGCCTATTAGACGGTCCATTGCGATAGGTCTAGGAGCTTTCCCATATTTGCTGACTCAAGTATCCTGGAAAAGTCCGAGACCAAAGGACGAGGAATGTTTTGAAGGCCTATAAAACAAGGAACCGTGTGGCGATTTGAATCAGTCATACGCCCCTACCATTAACATATGCTTATGTACGGTTCTTATCTTCCATATTAACGCATGTTTTTACTTAAGATTTATGACCAGCGGGGTTTCTCTGGATTGTTGTTTTCGAAGCCGAGATGGATTGTTCCGCGCATGAGCGTATCGAGTACTCTAAAAAGAATTTGTGTGTCTACTTTGTCGCAAAACAATCAGAGAACCAATCACCGCAACTTGCGGAGGTGCTCAGCGGTTGACAATGCCGAAACATAATTTTAGACCAAGAAACGTTGTGTGAGTTGTGACATTAATTAATGCAAAACGTCCCGCTTGAATTGCTTAATATGACAACTGAGGCTACGTGTTTTGGTCTGAACATATGTTTCTGTATCCACATTCGCTGAGCTGCCTTCGCAAGTTGGGGTGATTGGCTCTCCATGTGTTGTGCGGGAATGTACGCGCATGGTCTTTTTTAGTGTGAGGAGGAAAGGGAAAGGGAATTTCCCTTTTTTCTTTGTGGCCTCTGAAGTTCGACTAACCATCCTCTTGCGAATATCGCTTGTGTGTCTTGTTTGTTGTCTTTTCTTTTTACTGATCGTTGGTGTTTCTTATTGCGAGAATGAATACTTCCCAACTAGCCAAGGTTTCAACCCTTCCGTCGCTAAACTTCACTCCAATGATTGAAATTCGAATGCTTCACAGCTTTGCCCAATTTATAAAAACAACACTGTGACTGATGGAGCTTTTAAAGATTAATTAATTTATTTTCATAAAGAGCGGCGAGGCGGTCCACGATTTTATATCGCTTCGAAATGCATAACGTTTGATTAGGTTGATTGTAAGAGAGCTCTAACTGATTTGTCAGACGTGTAACCCCAATCTACGTTTTAAAAGTATACAACGGCACCTGCTTTTTTATGGTTCTACCGGCTATAAATAGACCCCAATTTTGTATTTCGAAAGATAAATAAAAGTAGAGTCAAAAGCTTGTATCACAATATATAGACGCAAAGAAAAAATGTACTTGTAAAAAGAGATAAAAAATCTTTAAGCTTTTTTTATTAAGATACAAATGAAGAGTCTCCAGCAGGAGGCATGCAGAATCCAATAGGCGTGGCAACTTTATACGCTACAGTGGTTAGGTGTGCAGAGACTGGCTTATTTTGTATTAGTGGACTTTTACTGCGAGCGACACTACGATACGAAGAATGTAAATAATGCCAGGTAGCGTTCGGGGGCCGTGCGGTGTAGCTGTAAGCGTAGGCAGGCGTCGATGGCAGTGCGGAGTGAGTAACATCAAGCTGGGGAGATGACGGTAGCAGTGGGACTCACGCTTAGCACGCAGCTGAGGCACGTATTTCGTAATTATGATGATGTGCGTGACTTAGCCGAGAAATGCCTTGGTTCGGTTAGCGACATGCTGCTCTGAACTGGGGTGCACTGTAAATTAAAACCTCCCAGCGTCACACGGTGTGGCTTTCCTTACTCCTTATGGAAGCATGCTTGGGTGTCACGCCAGCACAACGTCATATACCGTGTATCACAAAGAAGGGTATAAAAAAGCACAAAAAACACCCGGGCTGAAAGAAAAAATAAGCGTTTTCCGGAAACAAACGTTAGCCAAGGCAGACGTGAAGTAGTGCGCACAACACAATATTTATAACATTAACTAAAAATTTCTAATTAACTTCTTGATTCCTGAAAATGGGTGGTTCTCATTTGAACCCTTTCGCATTTCTATCTTCTCGTTTTAACCTTCTTATTTCATTCCTGCGCAAAACAACTTTCGCTTTTCTCTCTTTCTCACTTAAACCGTTCTTAAAACGAACTTTCGCGTTTTGACCATTCTCAAAAACGACTTTTCTCATTTTAACCTTACTCCTTTCAAATTTTCTCAAAACATACTTTCTGTTTTTGAGCATTCTCAAAACTACTTTTCTCATTTTAACCTTGTACATGATCAGGCTAGGGAAAAGCAATAATTTCAGCATACACTCATAGGAAACCGAAATAAAGGAACAAATAACAATATGAAGTCCAGGCACCTGAAGCTTTATTACGCCTTGAAATGCTACTTGGAGAATGACATCTAGAGTGCGTGCCAATCCACGGCATGGCGGACGACACGTAGGCAAATATAAAATGATCGTACATCTGTACGATCACTCCAACACCGGTTGTAAATAATTCAATATCGTCACAGGCCATGATAGATGAGCATAATTTGCATCCGATGATTCATGACTGAAATGAAGAAAAAAATCTGTGCCTGATAGGAAAGCCCTCAAGCCACGGATCACCGCACCTGCACATTTAAAAAAAAAAAAGAAAAAATCGCCGCAGGACCAGTTTGCCGATCGCAGGATCTCCCTTTGCGACTTTCTAAGGAGGGCGAAGGCATTCTCTGGCCTTTGAATGGTCCGTGTTTTGTTGCTCCGTGTTTTGTTGCCATCTTGTGGGAACAAAGCTCCAGAATAAAGCTTTACCGAGCATGAGATCGCATTGAGGTGCGATGACTGATTCTGTGGCAAAAAAGGTTTTGTACTATGCGTCTCGAGAAGAGCCGTTCAGTAGCCTAACGATTAGCCATACGATTTGAATGGCATAATGCTTTGCGAATCGCTTAATTATAAGGTGACGGTATGGAAAACAAAATATTTCTGTGAACACATTTCGAATGCAATGTATCCTATGCAAATAGGTTAAAATGATTCATGCGGGGGTGGGCAAAGGATAATTTGCCGATCCCTGCTGGTGATACCCTTGAGTGGTGGCAGCGGCGCTTGTGAGCGACGAGGTGCACAGTAGGGCGAGAGACCTGCCGCGGTTCCTGTTCTGTGATGCTGCCAATGCGGGCGGTAAGCGGTCGCCAGTTAGCCTTGGTTTGGAACATGACATTAAGTGTTCGCATCGGTGCACACTGCCACAGGTAGTTCATGAAAATGGATGGACGAGCATGTTTGAATTGTAATATATGTACAATGGCAACTCTGGCGGGATTTTTCTTTGTCTGTGTGCTTGTTTTGTTTTAGATCTGGTTATTTTTTATCAAATAACAATTGTTATGGAGTAGCCGGCACTGGTATTAACAGTGCCAACATCTCCATTATTTTTATTCATTTATGATTAACACAGAAAAAGAGACTGGTTGAAATTCTAAGAGCACTCTAAAAAGGTTGAAACGCCACTTACGTGTTTTGAGACGGAGTTTAATTAAACAATAAAGATTTAAGTACGCGGGCTAACCGAGAAGAGCATAAATAGTAAGAAAAGGTTAAAGCGCAAAGTGCATTAGGCGATTAGTTTGAAATACGGTGTTCAAATGAGAACGTGCTCAAATGAGAAAGGGTCTAAACGCGAAATGTTAAAACGCGAAGGGCGTTTTGGGAATGGGTTCAAACGAGAAAGGTTCAAATCAGAATGGGTTCAAATGAGACGGGTATAAATGAGAAAGGGTTGAAACGCGAAAGGTTAAAACGCGAAGGTCGTTTTGCGAATGGGTTCAAACGAGAAGGGTTCAAATCAGAATGGGTTGTTTCGAGATACACCCAAAATGGGTGGCGCAAAGATGTGCTCCGATAGGAAACGGCCCGTCCCGTTCCGCGTAGGCCGAGGCGTGAAGCCACCGCCTCGCCTGCCTCGTACGATCGAGGGAACAAGAGGCGCACGGATGAAATGCTTGTTTCGGCCACCCAGCAGAAGGACCCGTGGCGAAAGAATGAGCTCCGAAAGGAAACCGACACCTAAAAAACGCATCCGAGTTGAATGTTTTCTTTAGAGCGCCGTAAAACGCTGCACCCGCCTCATATGTTTTATAAAATGAGCATGTTTAATCGGTTTAGAAGATGCTTAGCAAGTTTCTCATTGAAACTACGTTAATTTTCACGAATTTAAAAGATAGTAAATTGCATTCAAAATTTTGCTAAATATTACGTTTCTTTCAATTCCTGACGCCAAATGTGTCTGGCAGTTTGTTCCCGGAAATAGTTTATTTTATCTTGAAACACCCCAATTGCAAGGATTTTTGAAATTCGTCACCGAATTGCCCTGTAAATTCGCATGGCCCTCGGAGTGGCGCCAGGGACTGCGACCACAGAGGTACAGCTACAGGTCTGGTGATTGTCAATGTTTCCGAGTAAGCTGGGCGAGCGAACTGATCTTGGTTCCTCGATGGAGAAGTCTGAGCGACATGTAACGGGTCACATGCGGTGTGGCGGCGGATACAGATGCCACTGGCGTAGAAGTAGCAGATGGTAGTACCATTTGCCTATACTTCCGAAACGTGAAGCAGTTGCCATGCCCCTGTCCGCAAGCGATATTCATCTGAATCGCTGGAGCTCAGTGCTAATCCGCACGTCTGTGTCACCAATTCGTGGTAAGATTGATATTTGAGGACGAGAAAAACAACAACATTGAGACAATCTTCAAGCAGGGCTCAAAAGCTTCGACTTACTGCATGGCACTGCCTGTCGGTAATGTCGAAATGTCGATCTGTTTGCCAGAAGAGAGGTTAGGCCGAGAAAACGGATAATCATCAATTAGGAATATTGTTTGAAAACAAAAAATATATATCTAATAATTTTTCTCTTTCTTTTTATATACAGGTTCTACAGGCATGGTAAAAAAAACAATTTTTACTGCTACACTAATGCCGTTCAGACAGGTGATTTTGGGGGCAGTGGGGCATCATATATGTCGCTAACCGTCACGATAACTTGGATAATTAACTAATATTTCTGAAGTACCTTTTCAGTTGGTCGTAACAAACACATATTCCCAATAAGAAAAATGCTGAATCTCATCGAAAAACCACCAAACCAGTGAATCTTAGTAAAATTTGAAGCACGTGGGAATCGCGGTGGTTCACGTCAGTCAGCACTCGTGCAACATGCGTCAAGCTTGCGGTACACGTTTTCGTTCTGCCAGTTTTGCGGCAAATGTACGAGTTGTGACTTTATCGCAACACCACTTTTTGCATGGGCCCCAATTTTTTTTCAACTGTTTTAATTTGTATTGTTTACTCTCAGCAAGTTTCTAATTGGGATCATGTATCTATTGTGACAAACTAAGAAGTTATTGGAACGTTTTATTTTATTATCCGACGTTTCGTGCTATATTTTATGTCACACGGGCGCACAACTCCCCTGGAATTTCTAAATTAAGGTTGTTTTCACGGCCTGTCTAAAAGCCCTCCGTCGGTCAGCTTAAAAAATCCCCCTGCACTCGAATTGCTACATTTTTGTATGTCGCGTCCGTACATGATTATGGCGTAAACAACTGACTAGTTTCGTGGGCAAGTTAATTTTTATATTAATGAATGGGGAGCAATTATAGTCATGAAAACAAATATTGCATGATTTGTTTGTATTGACAAAACCGCACAACCGATAAAATATGCTTGAGGGCTTAATGCCCTTCCGTTCGAGGTAACAAACTAGTACGAAATCACATTTTTGATCACTGAACGAATATATCTTTACTCTTCTACGCAGACACTGCCAACTTATGAATGACTCCAATGAGAATATGACGGCTCTTCAATTCACGTACTTAGAGAGGAATTCATGATACAAGCATGCTGCTCTTCAGAAAATGGCGAAGTTATAATGACAATTTTTTAAGAAAGTAAGATAAAAAATATTTTGGCGGGGTTGGTAGCCTAAGGAAATTTATGAATATATTATTTTGAATGTAGGAGGACATCATTGATATTTTAGAATGCACTCTACTTATTAAAAGTGTGGTGATATATGTTCGACTGCTTTAATTAAATGTCTACGTCAATCGTTCTGAACAAAGCAATTGTAAATGACGCAGATATTATTTAAAAAAAAATGAAACGTTTGCTGTTCCAAGATGTTTCAAAATATTTTGCGCTGCTGCCTTATCTTAAACAAGTATGAAATATAATGTTATCGACCAGGAAACTTGTAATGTACGGCAAATTGTAATTCTTGGAAAACGTGACGGGCCTCAAAACGTGACAGGCATCTCATTTGGATTGAAAAATAGCAAAATGTCAAAAGAGTCTCCTTAAGATGCAACGTACATTTTCACCAAAAAACAACAAATAAGACCAACGGCAGAGTATCTGCAGCATCTGTAAATTAACATACGCCTTGGTAATTCGAAGCGAAATCTCAGTCAAAACAATTCAATAGCACGTGATGATTTTATCAACCAAGCTGTAAACTGCAATTATTTTTATTTTGATAATTTAAGAATGCCAAGCTTTAATGTGCGTAGATGTTATATTGCTCATTGGCACTTAAAGACAGGTAGCCATGAAAAATGGCGTATATATAGTGGAGTAACCAAGCACAATTCATCAGTCCGAGCTTCCTCAGCAAGACTAATACCTACAACCATGGTACGAATTTGTTTTATACTACAACCCATCAAGCAAATCCACGAATATAAAGATATAAAATAGGTTATTAAGTCAAATCCACAACTGTTAACCAAATTATGTCCTTTAATAGGCGAAGGTAGCTTGGCAGTTTGGCCACCGAAACGAGTACGCGATGTAGTAGTGTACCTTTTTGGCATATATATTTTTGATAATCAGGTAGACTTTAGTTCGATCACCTGTTTCTGCCAAATGTGAGCCTCGAATACAAGCTGCCCAATATCATATTACTCAGATATCAGCTGCAATCCCTCAGGCTCGTAGTCATCGTAGCTGACTCAGGAACCTCAAAGAATTATTCGTACGCCTTGGAAATATCATTTATATTTGTGAAGATTGCCTATACTCAAATCCGAGTGATGTCTCATGTCTTGTTTTCCCTCTACACTCTAAAAAAAGAAAAACGTGAATCTACTTTCATGCAGAACACTCGGAGAGCCAATAACTGCAACGTGCGGAGGCAACTAAGCAAATGGCGATGTCGAAACATATGTTTAGACCAAAAAACGCAGACTGAGTTGTGATATCAAGCAATGCAAAGCGTAAGGCTTGCATTGCGTAGTGTCAAAACTCAGACTGAATTTTTTGGTCTAGAAATATTTTTCGGCATCGTCATTCGCTTGAGCTGCTTCCTTAAAGGATGCTGAAGCGAAACTTGAAATACACCTATTATGGTCAGAAATAGGTTTAATATGATCAATGATATCCGTAATTCATAATCGCGCGTTTGTATTTTGAACGGATGGCTATATTTTTCACCCTGAGGGGCCCGATTGGGCGCGCGCTCGAAAATCAGCCATCGGAGAGCGCGATGCGTCTTGGGATATTCGGCGCATTCGTGACGTCACTTGTGCCAGTCGGGAAAGGCTACGGCGTGGATGTTGTGGTTATGAGCTTTGCCACTTGGTGGCGCGTCGACGATTTACGACCTGTGACAACGTGGCCGTTTGAGATGTGCAAGGGCTGCACGCACGCTGCACCACGGCAAGTCGGCAACCACGGCACCACTGACGAAACTAGCTCGGAGGCCGGATTCTCAAAGCGAACGTACGACGAAAAAAGTGCGTACGACAAATTTGAGAGAAAACCCGTATTCTCGAAACGAAATTGTCGTAACTTTTGCGCAGGTTACGACAGAGTCCTACGACAGCTCCGAAGCTGTCTTACGCATTTTTTACGATCAAAGCCGCATGGCCGACAGCGTCGCTCAGTTACATGGTCGCTACGACCAACGGACATTTATTTTTCTACGTGCTCTTCTCGCGCGTCCCGACTTCAGCCAGCAAGAAAAAAGGAAGGAGTACTTGAAACAGACCACGACGAACAAGACCGCTGGATCCGCAAACACCTGAGAAGAGCTACAACGGCCGCGATTCCACCGACCAGGCGAGCTCGGCAGAATATAGTAGGCCTAGCAGCAACACCGACCCGGCGCACCGTTGCTCCGGCGGTCCTTGGGCAAGACCGTCTGCCCACGACCGGCTGGCCTGCTGAATGGAATATGCCCGCGCGACCCTTGTGGACCCTTCCCGGATGAATAGTTTGATCCCTGAACTAAATTTCAGAGGTCAATCTTTTCCCCTTGTCATCTCGATCTCCTTGTTTTCCGAGGCAGTGGGGACGAACGCTGTCGTCGAAAAGGGACTCTCATTGATTCTATCTCCTTGTTTTGTGTGGGGGACGAACGCTGTCGTCGAAAAGGGACTCTCATTGATTCTATCTCCCTGTTTTGTGTGATATAGAACTCAAATAAACGCCATACGAATTACATTCGTAACACGGTATGTACACTTTGTTATTAGTATGCCATTTTTATTCTGACATGACGTTACGTCACTGAGCTGCGCGATGTCGGTTCAACCTTTCTTTGCCGAGTGTCACGTCAGTATCGAGTTGCAATCGTGAAAGATCGGTCCCGAAGCGCTTACCGAAACGCGGTCTAAAACAGAGCGAATCCAGCACTTCGATCAAACGCGCGCGTCCGCTTCGACTGTGAACAGGTATTTGCGTGGCTCTTGCTCACACTCTCGTAGTTCAAACGTGTCTTTTTTAACGTCGGCTCGCAACTCGCAGCAACTAATACCGGCCGTGCCAGGAGCGTGCTGGCGTGCTCGCGTCGTGTCGTGCATAGAGCCGCAACGAGAACGAGCTCACTGTGGCCAACTACGCTTTGGCTTTTTCCGCCAAGGCTTTGCAAACGCATCCAGGCCTAGGTCAATTCTGCCGGCACGCCGTATTCCCGCACAACGGCGCTGCTCCTATGCCACAAGTGATGTCACGAGAACTTCCCACCATCCACCAGATGTGAATTTAAAATCGTTTAATTATGTTTAAAATTAGTTATCCCGTGTTTTACAGCGCGATATTGATATTTCCGAGGTGGTGTCTGTCCCTAGCCCATATTTATGCAAAAAGATCGGCGCTAAAATTTCGTTTCCTTACCCCTTTAAGTTGCGTTGCGGTGATTGACTATTCCAGTGTTGTGCGGAAAAAGTAGACGCACGGGCTTTTTCTTTAGTGCTGACCGAAGGATTTATATTTGTGCGTCTAAATTCAGGCACTTGCTTATTACATTTTAGCTAAGTTGTAGGTCGTTAAGAATTATGTACGAAATCATTCGAAGCAAAATATATTTTTATTAACCAAATGGTAACTAAAATGTAAAAATAAAGTGAATATGCAGAACCTGGAAGCATGTCATAAACGATATGCTAGTCCGGGTAAGATTGTATCACCCAAATATTCTAGTGTGTATCCGAACTAATTTGGGCACTTCACCAATAGCATTGCAGCAATCTATTACCATAAAAAAAATAACAACTGTTTCTGACACCAATTGTTTTGCAGTTCCGTTACGTTCTCGTCCTGGCCCTGGCCACCTGCGCCTTCGCTGGCTACCTGGGCTACGGTGGCTACTCCGTGGCTGCCCCCTTAACCTCCTCCTACTCCACCGTCCACCATGCTCCAATTGTTTCTACCCTCGGCTACGGCCATGGTCTTGGTTACGGCTATGGTCTCGGATATGGCCACCGCCTTGGCTGCGGCTATGGACTGTCCGGCTATGGCCTTGGCTACGGTTATGGACACGGCCGTTTTGGTTACGGCGGCTTCTACTAGAAGTGTGAGTATACAATAAAATGTCTAGTTATGAGTGTTTTCTTTTGATCTTGGAAGAGTGATAATGACGCGAGCTCTGCATATGGCACTAGTTGTTATTCTGTTTACTAACAATCTCATTGAGGGTGACAATAACGAAACAGAATAGAGCGAGTAGGTTTATTTCATTAAAGTATACCGTCCCTTAATCAACAATATAAAACATATTGATTTTTTTGCAGAGTCTAGACATCTGACAACACCGGATGAGGATCTTCTCGGCCTGCTTTCAACGCCAAGTGATGTGCTCACGAAATAAATGCAATGTATTTAAATAAACATAACAGTCTTCTTCATGCATTTCGTGTCTTTCTAATTGCACAAATTTGTTGCAAACCAATATTATAATGTAGTGTGCGCAACAACACTACACCATGAATCTTTTTGTCCTTGCCATTTTTTAAATCGAAAATTAATGAATAGTGTAGAGTTGCTTCTAAGTGGAGACTACTACCAGCTGAGAGTGCTGATGTCTTTGAATTATTGTATTTTAATGATGTTATACTAGAGCCTACACCGAACTGAAAAATGAAAGCCATTTACAACTCCCTGTAACGCCGAATTAGAGCGCAGCTCTTGAGGAGCAGGAGAGGAGGGTACGGGGGGGGGGGGGGCGAGTGACCTCGGGCAACACCACCTAGAGCTGAAGGCCGCAGCGCTCCTTCGGTGACGTCACACGAGTCGGCTGGCGAGCGCCGCGGAAAAGCGCTGCACTGAAGGCGTCGGGCATAGATTTACCGACGTAGTATGGCATTTTTTATTCACCCGAACGTTTGTTAATTGGTAAAAAGGATTTATAAATATCTGTATGACTGGGAAACGTATTTTGTTACACGGGCAGCATAATTAGGACGTACAATTATTGTTATGATATGAAAGAACAAGGTTAACGACGTTTTGAGAGAGATGGGTTTTCGTTTTAGGCATCCAAATCTTGGGTGCTTTAATTATTTCTAGGAGTTTGAAGACACAAACAAACAAAAAATAAATGCCCTGAAACGTTATTGTAAGTGATAGGACCCGCAAAAATGCATGACAGCAGCAATCACGTTGGTGATGACATGTGCGGTTACCGAATTCGTGTGTGAAGCTAATGAAAAGAAAATTATTTTTAAAAAATGTAGACTTTTGGAGCACGAAAAAATGTAATGCGTTGAAATGTATTTTTTACCAGAAGTAAACATATGATAATAAAAACAAAACTGCAGGCGAACTGGGGAATGTTTTTCATGAGGCAAATACTCCGAAACTGAGACACGAAGACGAAAAATTAAACGCAGAAAAGACACAAAAAAGAGGCAAAGACGACGCCTAGATCAAAGCGCACAAGTTTTGATTTAACCGAGTGCAGGCAAACTTAGCAAACTTAAAGATAATTTTAAGTAAGGGACAGATGCAGCTGTGAGAGCTTCATGCCCACATCTACCCGCGATCATTCACACTACGGATAGATGCTGTGGATATAAGTTCTCTTACCTTTGAACGCTTCAAATTGTATATTCTCGTGTATCCAGACTTTCTTCTTGTATCCATCTTGACACAATTCAAACACAAGTTAGATGCCGCTCTGTAGCTTTCGCGACACTAAGACACAGCACATGTAAAGCAATGTAAAAAATAATAATGCTATGACAACTGTTGCACTAAAATATCAAATAATTATTTATATTTTAGGGTTTCACATTTTCTTTTCATTGGCTTGCGATTAGCCTCATAAGCTTTTCGTTCACCTTTCCACAATATTTTTTCAGCACAATGTTCGTGCTGCACCAGAACAAGTTCTTCAGCACGAGCTCACCTGTGTGTCCTTCTTCACATGCATCGAAGTCAGAAGTCTCGTTGGTAGAGAGCAGTTCCATTGTAAGCTCGCTGACGAACTGACGCTGGATCGGAACCTTCAGAAACTCTGCCTGCTTGGAGAGTTCTTGAGCAACAACGTAATTGTGTGTCATGGCATTAACGGCGAACATAGTTGGATAAAGGAGCCCCCCTCGATCAATTACTTTACAAGAAGTAGTTCTCCTGCGCAAGTGAAACTTTTGCCGTCTTATCTTCGTTCGGTAAGCGCCGCCCTGTATTTTTGACATTTCGGCTTTTTCAAAGCGGCATAAACTGTGTACCCTGGTGCCTGCCACGGAGAGTAGGACTGGGAGGGTCTAATTTACCGCTTGTGACACTGCCTCTCCTGCAACTATACTATGTTGCAGCTGGGCCGTGGCGTGTCTACTTGTTTTCAAGCTCCTCCCATCGCTCGTTTTCACACGGGATTGTCGGCAACGTACTCTGCAGTCGCAGTTTACTTTCACCTTCATAAAGCTGCCTTACAGATATGTGATATTACGAGCCAGCCAGCTGCCTGTACTTCCCGAAACGGTCTTTCAAGCTATCAGTCTGAATCTTTCCCACCAGGACATAGTTCAGCCCGAGTTCAGTGAAGCAGTATTCATTGATCTGCACAAGTGCACGGGTTGTTTGACGGAGTGCTCCGTGAGTCTCCTTGGTTAGCGTGCCACTGGTAAGGTTCTCGCTCTCCCATACGTCCAGCCAGGCGTCCAGCGAGTCAAAAAGACTGTACAAAAAATGCACTTTGGGATCGTCCTCTGCAGAAGTCACTGCTTCTTGAAAGTCGTCTCTGAGTCGCGTTCTTTTGTTCGGCGTCCATGGTAAAATTTCCTTCAGATTCCGATTTCTCGACGATTTCATTGATTCCTTTAATAATACGCGCCACAGATGTAGGAACAAGAAGGGGACATAGGGCGAAGGCTACAGGCTCCTGACCGTGGTTTTGAAAACGGGAGCTTGCGCTACAAATATACGTTTCTAAAGTTAAAAGCGAGAGCTAGCGTGTGCTTGTCGCCTTCGCTGCCCGTCAGCGTAAAATTCAACGAAATAAACTTAATAATTAAAAAAAGGGAAAAAGACATCAGAGTTCTCACCCTGGTATGCGTCGATAGAACCAGGTTTTTCCGAGGAATCGCCCGCACTTATACTTTTCGCAGTTCTTCATCCTCCGGGAACTTAAACACAGACACTTTCTTCGACGATGTTTCATAGTTCCCATGGCACCCAGGAACACAGCATTTATGCGACATGGCTAGCCCGAAAGCCGCCCGTAACTTGACAACCACCACGCGTAAACCGCCGCACACCAAACACAAAAGACAAAAGAGACGGTTAGAGCAGTTCGCGTACTCCCGCCGCGACACTTGTGCAATCCGCCGTGCGCAAAGGAGGCAAAAATTGTCCATTGCGCAACTGCCCCGGGAGACCCTGCGCTCGGAGAAAGCGAAAAACAAAAACAAAAAAGGCCGGAGCATGCGCCGCTTGGCGTCTTTGGGAAAACAGATTTAAGAAGAAAAAAAGAGAGGGTGTGTTGCGGAGAAGCCTTCCTCTCAGGTCAGCCCACTCGTCGAGAATCTGTGACGTCACAACTCCGAGCGCTGCGGCTTTTTCTCTAGGTGGTGCTGCCTCGGGGGGGAGGGGGGGGGTCACATGGCCTCAGGGGGGTCACGTGACGTCGCTGATGACGTCATCAATGATGATGACGATGACGGTGCGGATGCCGATGCCGTCATCAGTGACGTCATTGATGACGTCATCAGTGATGATGACGATGACGATGCGGATGCCGATGACGCCATCAGTGACGTCATCGTGACGTCACGTGACTCCCTGAGGCCATGTGACCCCCTCCGCCCCGAGGTCACTTGGTGACGATGACGATGCGGATGCCGATGACGTCATCAGTGACGTCACTGATGACGTCATCGGCATCCGCATCGTCATCGTCATCATCACGTGACCTCGGGGGTCACGTGACCAGGGGTCACGTGCCCTTGGGGTAACCTTGCGGTTACGCCGACGGCGACGCCAACGGCGACGCCAACGGCGACGCCGACGCCGCTCAAGCCGGAAACGTGCGCCTAAGAGCTGCGCTCTAATAGGAGTATAATACTGCAAGCTGAGACAAAAAGAAATGTGGCAGAATAAACACCTTAGTGCGTTACTAGAATATATTCACCGTGTTAGAGTAAGTGAAGTATCATAATCAGAAGTTGTACTCACCGATTAACAATAATTGACCAGTCAGTGCACAACCTAAACGCCCGGTTGTGGAAAGTTTGCCTAATCCTCGGTCAGACAAATGTCACACGCGAAAAGCCAAAATCAAGCTGGGAGCAGCGCGAGCTGAACTCGCGCTCCTAAAACACACTTAATGGAAAACGAGAGCTGGTCACCACTGGCAAGCTTGGTATCTCTTGGGATCCAAGAAGAAGCGAAACCTTCATGGGCAGGATGTGAGTCACTCGTGGTCCATTTGCGTGCAATTAATCTAAACATGCAGATGAACCCTGATAACACTGACAGGACACAACATTTCCGTGGTTTTTAGGGAAAAAAGACAACAAAAGTATCATCCTAGGGAAATTTTGCTTTTTTGAGCACAAAGATGCAGTATTGAACTCGGGTGGTAATCTTAAAGGGATACTGCAACGAAATTTGAAATATTCCCGTCGTGTTCAAAAATAGGTTGAATATGATCCACAATATCCGTAAATGGCAATCGCACGT
>JAZHYW010011974.1:0-56362 GCA_037355805.1 Ixodes ricinus
AAAAGAAAAAAGAAGAAACAGGGTGACAAACTTGTAACAATGTAGCAAACAGAGATGTTTTACGCTGGCTTCATACGAAAAATCTTTTTGAACGTTGTGACATTGCAAGGCAAACACAATTTTGGAAGTTTCACGGTCTAAACCAACAAGCACAACAAAGGATTGAAGATCCATTCCGCTGCTTGGCCATGATCTGAAGAGCAGCTGAAATCTCGTTACATCTTGAAGTCGCAATAGCTCCAATTCCAGTCTCTCGAATTCACGAGCAGCAATGCTGAAATAACAACATGCTATTTTTGGTATGATCACCACCAAAAATACAATTATTCATGCTATATAGACCCAAACTTTTGGAGTCATAACATGCAACAATGCCTATGCCTTACGTTGATGCACCTGGAACCATACATTACAAAACCAGAAAAATAAAACAATCAAATTTTGTTGTCAATTAACCTTCTGAACCTGCAGTGATTATGAAATTACACTACAAGCATATACAGATTAATTAAAAAGTATGTTTAATATCTATCTTGAATGAACTGCTATATTTTATTGTAAATATCCCATTCTTGCAAGCACATCAAACGCAATGATTGAAATGTGACATCTTGGGACATTTGGGATGTGAGTCACCTCACCATGGCCATTGCTAGCCTGGCTGCAAGCATACCAGTTGACAGTGTCACCAAATACTCTACCAGGAAAAATACATTTGTCTCTATTCATTTACGCCAGCGCACCCACAGTGCCAAATGTTGTTCTCCTAGTGGTGTAGACACCACGCATCTGAAAGAATGCATGAGGATCACACCGTCCATGCTGTACAGTAGTCATGCCGCACCAAGAAAGGGGACTGCCGTGGGCACACCGAGATACCGGGTTTGCCTAGACAGTAGAGACAGCTGTCTCAACTTGTGCTCCAGCTGTCCGCAACCATAGATGGCAACAGTAATCTATTGTTGCCATCAATCGTCCCAATAAACAGATCTCACTAAGCGTTCCACGCATGTGTGACGCCGCCATAACTTTAGTTCACAGGAGGCAGTGCATGAGACGGCTCGTGTCATCTCGTCACGCGCAAAGCTCCAGCGGGGTTTTCTCACATGCAAAAAGACTGAAGTTCCTTTGGTGCATTGCGGCAGCGGCGGCTTAACGAAATTGGCTGGTGAGATAGGTCTATTCAAAGAGAAAGACCCTGAGGCTGCAGCGCATCCAGCCGTTCTAACCACGCAAACCCTATTCGTGCCAAGGCCATTGGATTTTTATGGAGTGAGATATTTTCATAGTAAAGCATTTGGTGTTATCATGTCACACCCTAGTGGTTGTCAATACCCATGGGCTATATAATTCTTCTTCCCTTTCAAAGAATTCTGTTACATCTGAAAGATAAAAGGTTGAAAACAGGGATGGAGAAGAAAATCACAAGAAAGGAGAGGTGAAGCAAAGTGACTGACCGGATCGTCCTGGGCGAGCCAACGCAGGACATCTGTGTGTGAGGAGTGTAGGCTAAGGTGGTGCGTTGCCCAACCTGGGGGCCCTTGAAGGAAACCTAGCCCGGGCTTCGCTCAACTGCCAGGACCCCAGTTTCATCAGACACGGGGACACCTAGCACAGCCAGGCATGCAGGGGGTCTGAACCCATGCTGGGCTAGGGGCTCATGGTGATGCCACTCACAAACACCCACAAGCACACAAGTCTCCTGTGGCGACGCAACCCTGTAAAAAGGTATTCAGTACATGAAGTAGATACTGATCGAGCCAAGTGAGACACACACTTCAACTGAAACAAAAAAGAAGGCACAGCTCAGACATATGATGGATGCCCAAGTGCGGTTGTCTGTCACGTCCAATGTATTTTACATGCTCCAAGTGAACTAATAGTGATCATAGATGAACTCACAGCTAAAAAGTAAAATGTGCCCAAAATACTGAAAGCTGAGCTAAAGTATGCACAGCTTTCTTAACCGAAATACCTAATAATGTTTTTGTTTCACTTGTCTTTCTCATTAAGTGACACCTCGTTTTCAGCTACAAATGGAATGTGCTCATGTGAAACCTATAACTTCATGCTAAATCTGGGTCATTCCTCCTCTGCAGTGTGCTGGCTTGCTCAAAATGAAATCAGGTGGTCTTATCTCGGTCTCAAGAAAAGAATTGTCAAGGCTAGTGCAGCCTTAGCAAAGCTTTTTCTTGAGGCTTCCTTAGATAGACCGACAGAGTTACTTTCGAACAAACGAGCCAAAAAATAGATTATGGACAACAGAATCAAGATTAGACATTCCACTGAAACGAATAGCCAAGTGAAATCACCACCTAGCTGAATGCTCAGGCGATCGTAACCTGCCAACTCGATAGCCTCCACCAAACACTCTTTTCATTGCATCAGCTGGCAAAGTAAACGTGAAACACATGCACGATAAAGACAGGCATTATACGATGGTTCCCACATCAAGTGTAGCTGGCGTCCTACGACACTGTGACATGCCACGTCCCGATGTCGCATTGTGGTGAGCTGGCCAACGCAAGCAGAAATCGCAACCGCATATTTTGGTCATTCCACAGCAGTGTCAGCTCTATGCAGTTTCAATGTTCTCATGTTCTGCGAAGTTCCTGCAAGCACCATGAGTGACAAGGAAGATGTTGTGATATCACCATCTATACTACAAACAAACAGAGCATTGCTACAACGACAATGATGCCGAGAAGCGGTGCTAAAATGCTGAAAGGTTTATTTATTTATTTATTCAAGTTCCCTTAAAGGCCCTCGTTGAGGGCATTACGTAAGGGGGTACAAAACACGAAAGTATAAAACAGTAACAACGACATATGCGAATACATGGGGTGTTGCAAAAACAAAGTGGCATCGCCACGAGCAATGGCAAATACACAAATTAGTCTGGGTACATGGGGAGCAGTAGGGGATGAAAACATTGATACATTGCAATCAGTAAAGGACAAGACAAACAAATAGAACGGCACAGTGGGGATTAACAGAAATGAGAACAAAGAGCGTGGCGAAATGCGGCGGGGTCCGTCTGGGTTACAATAAGTGAGGGGAGGTCGTTCCAGTCTACAATAGTACGAGGGAAGAAGGAAGAGTTAAAATAGGTTGTGCTGCCTGAGATGCGGAAAACGTGACTCGGGTGATTTAGCCGCGATGAAGATCGCCTGGGGGGTAGGAGGAGAGAGTCTCGGAGCGCAGGGAGGCAGTAGTAAATTTTGTGAAAGAGACAGAGTCGCGCTATCTTACGGCGGACGTTTAGTAAAGGAAGGTTCAGTTCGCTCTTTAGGGCGGATACACTAACTGACCAATCATGTTTTTCAAAATAAACCTGGCAGCGCGGTTCTGGACCGCCTCGAGGTGATTTAATAAGTATATTTGGTGAGGGCTCCAAATGGCCGCAGCATATTCCAATTTGGGTCGAATGTATGTCTCATAAGCCAATTTTCGCACGAATGGGGGAGCCGATTTCAGGTTTCGTCTTATATAACCGAGGCAGCGAGACGCCTCAGCGCATATAGCTCGATGTGAGCGTTCCAGGTGAGATCGTCAGTTAGAGTCACACCGAGGTATTTATAGGACATGCTACTAAGTTCGACTAAGTTCGACTAAGTTATTTTCTAATTTGTACGAGAACTGAGATCCTTGTCGTTTTCATGAAAACTGGACTAACTTGCATTTCGATTTGTTTAGTGTCATTAACCACCTGGTGCACCACGCCTGGATTTCGTCCAGGTCTCTTTGAAGTAGAAGATGGTCTTCAAAAGAAACTATCCTTCGATATAGGACGCAGTCGTCAGCGAAAAGGCGGATGTTAGAGGAAATTTTGCCTGGAATGTCATTAATAAAGATCAGAAAAAGTAGGGGACCAAGAACCGAGCCCTGGGGAACTCCCGAGGTAACCTCAGCGCGGGAGGATGAGGAACTATTAATTGTGGTGAATTGAGTGCGAGAGGAGAAGAAATCCCGGATCCAGGAGAGAATGAGAGGGTCAATTCCATGACATGAAAGTTTGGCAAGTGGGCAACGCGGTCGAAAGCCTTCGAAAAGTCCAAAAATAGGGCATCAGTTTGGTGGTTGGATTCAAAATTGGTGTATAACTCGTGGGTGAATTCTACGAGCTGCGTCTCACAAGACAGTCCCTTACCAAACCGTGTTGCTTGTTGTAAAAGAGGTTATTACCCTCAAGATGAGATACAACGTTTGAGTAGATAATATGCTCTAGAAGTTTGGAGGCTACGCAGGTTAGAGAAATAGGGCAGTAATTCAAAGCCGAAGAACGATCCCCATTTTTAAAGACCGGAACGACCTTACCCAGTTTCCAGTCGGATGGGAGGCATCCCTGCGATAAGGACTGTGAGAATATTTAGTATAGAAATTCGCTGGACACTGCTTTGGTGTAGTGAAGAATTTTGGGGGTGATGTCGTCAGGTCCTCCAGAGGATGTCAATTTCAAGTTGTCAAGGAGTTTCGCTATTCCAGCACATGAGATGTCAATAGGTTCCATAAGCTCGTACGGTAGTGCTGGGAATATAGGGACGTCGGCGTCTTCTAATGTAAACACAGACGAAAAATAGTCGTTTAATACTGTGGCACAGTCCGTTTCAGATATTGGGGAACCGTCCTCATCGGTTAGCTGGATAGAGGAGGAGCGATAGTTAGGGGATATAATCTTCCAGAATTTTTTAGGGTTGTTACGCAGGATACTAAAAAGATCCTCAAAAAAGAACTTATGTTTAGCCAGACGAAGGTTCCGAGTATAGGTCTTAAGGCACAAGAAGTATGCATCCCAGGCAGCGTCGCAGTCCAGATGCCTTGCTCTTCTAAACAATCGCTTTTTTTATTGTTAAGGGACCTTAATGCTTTGTTGTAGCATGGGTTGCAATCATCGCTCCGTACATGGACGGAGGGTACAAACAGGTCAACGAGATTATTTAACTTGTTTTTAAAGAGCAACCAGTTCTGTTCCACGGTCCTAGAATAAAAACTGGCGGTATACAACGGTAGATATGCAGAAAGATTGCTGTTTATTGCGTCGAAATTGGCTTTGGAGTAGTCCTTGAGAATTTTTGAGGATGGGTTTCTATAATGGATGGGTAAGGATAACTCCACGGTCAGCAAATCGTGGTCGCTAAAACCTTTCGTTTGGCTAATGGATGTCACCAGGTCTGGGGACGTCCTCAGAATGAGATCAAGGATATTGTCTTCACGTGTAGGTTTGTTGACGACTTGGGTGAGATTATGGTTTAAGCATAGATCGAGAAAATCCCTGGCTTCACTGGACCCACTAGTTGTTAGACTAAGCCAATCTATGTTAGGGAAGTTAAAGTCGCCAAAGACTAAGACATTTGATTTTGGGTACCGCTCATTAATTTCAAGCAGCAGAGAATGAAGCTCGTGGCAAAACGTGCCGCTATAATTCGGAGGTCGGTAGCAGACACCGATAATAGTTTTTGTGCAGGACGATGTGACACAAACAAAAGTAGCCTCGATATTAGAGCTGGTAGTAATATGAAAGGAAGAAATGCATTTTTTTACCGCTATTAGCACACCACCTCCTCTCTGTGCGGACCGATCACATCGGTAAATATTAAACATTGAGTTAGGGGGAGAAATTTCGCTGTCACTTATCTCGGGCTTTAGCCACGTTTCTGTAACAATTACAATGTCCGAATTATTATCTTGAATAAAGCCACTGAGCTCCTCACGTTTGGGAAGGAGGCTACGGATATTAGTGAACGTGACTGTATGGTTCGAAGTCTTTATACGTCGCGTAGAGACGGGCGGCGGTGACCGATCAGAAAGAGGTCCTCGCTGCTATCTAGGAATCTCTGTGACGGAGTCCGCCGCAGAATCATACTGGAAACACTTGTCGTTGACGTACAGTTTGTCAAAGTGAATTTTGAAAATGGAGTTCAGTGATTTGCCATAATAAAAGAGTTTAGTGCGAGCCGTGCGCACCGAAAGCGAGAGGTCCTCACGCACCGCGTACTGAGTTTCCTTTAGTTTTCCTCCAGAGAACAAAATGTTCTGCTTGTCCTTGAAGCGCAAGAATCTCACGATGATCGGTCGGTTTTTGTTAGCCGAGAACTTTTCCAGCCGGTGGGAGCGCTCAAGGTTACCGGGGCTTATCTCGACGCCCAGGCTTTCTGCACAAAGCCGGATTACCTTCTCCTCCGACTGGGTCCATGTTTCTGTCTGCGAGTCCGGAATGCCAAAAACAGCAGATTTGACCTCCGCAGTCTATTCTCTGCGTCATCGCACCGCGAATTTACCTTGTAAAGTTCCGACACAATACCGCCAGAGGCCTCATGGTCAAGAACGTCGCGGACGGGAAGGGCCTTCGCTGCGGCAAACTGGGCCTCGAGAGCTGTCACTCTATCGGAAAGTGCACTCACATTTTCGTCGGTAGACTTTTGAGCGCTCTGAACCCGTCCAAGCTCGGCAAGCACATCGATCTGGCTCTTTTCTATCCTGGTGATAATTTCAAGTATGCTACCCAACTGTACCTCCATAGTTGGGCCTGGGTTTGTCTCGATGTCACCCGACATTTGCAGTAGTAATAAGGACAAATAACGAACATGAATGCACCTGACAAGGAACGCGAGCACATGCCTACGACAGTCAGACAGGTCGTAGGGGCACGACATTGCCATCAAACACAAATTGTTACTTCGATAACAGGCGGCATTAGAGAGGGGACCAACCTGAACAAAGGATAGGGTTAGCATCGTTTCTCGAACGATGTCGTGCCCCAACTGGCCGTCCCGCGTGGTGGGCTTTTGTAGCCGTACGCGGAGGCAGGGGTCACCTGATGTCCCCGAGCTTGCGTGTTGCCAGGCGTCGAAGATGTACGCGTCCGGGTCAGGCCGCGTGAGCCGCGCGGTCGGGGAAAGCATTGGCGGGCCTGTCGAGACACGCTCCGTGGGGATCCATGAGTCATCCCGTGTCAGCGGGTCGTGCAAAAGATTTCCGGGCGAGGGCGGCGAAGTCGTAGCAAGGGCAGCGGTCAGCAACACCTGAACAAAGGATAGGGTTAGCATCGTTTCTCGAACGATGTCGTGCATGTTTTGGTTTTGCTGCATATTTGGTTTGGCTTCAAAGTTTAGAAGGTGAAGAGGAATTGCAATGGCCAGGGTCCTCTGGGGTAACAGGCGCTACAAAGTCACGTAAGCAGTGTGGAAGGTGTTAGCTGTGCCGGGGCTCACGTTTCGTAATGACGCACTGTGCCTGTTGTCAGGCGCCCGTCACTATATACCTCGAACAGTGCAAGAAAGATGTGGGTAGGTAAGCAGTGAGAGCCAGTCAAGTAGCACCAAAACAGGACCTGGAAGGGTACATGGGCTCATCCAGCTTTAACGCCAGAGAGGCTTGAGCCAAGCTGGGCTTTGAGTGGAGCCTGAGCAGAATGCACAAGGGGAACAAGACAGGCCTTCCTTAATGTCAGTCACAAAAAGGTGCCTACCGCACACTTTTGCGTATATAGAAGGTAGAGGTTGAGACGCAGTCTTTTCTCAAAATAAGCTTCAGTCACTTTCCATGATCCCGGGTGGTGCTTGGGGTCTCGTGAAATGACAGCCCCGCTATGTACAACGACAAATGCCAAAAACAGCCCCAAAAATACAAGAACGCACGAGGGAGGCTTATTTTCGTCGTTCACATTTTCTGCCTTGTATAGGTAAGCAACGCACACTTGTGTTGATTGCTGGCAACCGGCAATTGAGCAGGCATTATCAGTATACTATGCTATGCTCCATGACACCTATCCAGGCAGGTCAGTCATGAAGAGCTTGGCAAACACTATCCTCTGGTACCCCGGTGTTGACAAAGACATTTAAGACCATGTAAGAAGGTGCAAGACATGTGCACAGTCCTGTTAAATGCCTCCGGTGTAGGTTCGGGTCCGCTGGTCGGATACCAAGCAATGCCGAACACGGCTCATATTATGCCATACTGCTGGAGAGTTACGTAATACTGATCGTGGTCCACTCAGACACAAAGCAGATGGAAGCATCGGCCAATATCACAGTGTAGGACATGCCAGCTGCTCCGCGTACGGGCAGCCGTCGATGGAGCTTCGTGGCGCACGCGTGCTCGTGCACGCTGGTTCTTCGCCGTAGGGTCTCGAGCAAGGAAGCCAATGAAGACAGCGGCCGTCATGTAAACGCTACCTTCTTGGAAGGCCGGAGCTGGGCGGCCATCTTGCGTGCTGACTATATTCCATTCATCCCTAAGCTGAGACTGCGGTGGAAGCTACGTCCTCAATGGACCAGTCATACATCCCTCTTTCGTTACGTGATCACGCTCCCGCTCATACCCACTTGCCGAGGACTGGGTCAGGTGATGAAAGGAAGGTGGCTGATTTGTTCGGCAAGCACATAGTTCCCACTGCAGTCTCAGCTTAGGGGTGAACGGGGTATAGGGCAGCACGTCTCAATGCAATGAAATTTCGTAAAGTCCAAAACCGGGTACAGCAGAGCGACCGGTCAAGGGGAAAAGATCAGAAGGTATGAAAGGCCACGTCTTGCAGGGCAGACTGGTAAAGTGAACGATCGCGAGCGTTGGAACACTGTGAAGGACCTCAGGAGCTTATTTACTGTCCTCAAAGAACTAAAGAAACACAAGCATGGGAACACTGCAAGAACCTCAGAAGCTTATATGCTGCCCTGAAAAAAACTAAACAAGCATGAGCGCAATAACGTCGTGAGAAACCGCAGGAGCTCTTTTTCTGCCCAGGAAAGAGCTAAACAGTCGAAAGAACGGGATGGGCAGACGCATCAAAATATAGTAGCAGCCGACGCAACAAAATGTAGTGGTAGCTGACGCACCAAAATGTGTGATTCTCTGATGTAGAGGCGACCATGTGGGTGGTTCGACGATCAGGCTGCTACTTGGTGGCAGGAGACATCCAGGAAGGGCCGGTAGAGCGGCAGGGCTGGGATGCCCTGATGGGTGACGATGCAGAGGCGATTGACTTTTAGGTTTAGGTTTAATGAATCATAGAGCAGAACATCAAAACTGAAGAACACGACCGGCGAGAGAGGCGCGAGTTCAGGCTTGAGCTGGCACTTGTAACAACACAAATAGTGCCCGTGACGACGCAACAATCTAGTAAGAGTAAAGCTATACGCACTACGTCGTGCACTTCGACCGGAAATGGCAATACGCACTATGCGGAGAGCATATGCCATTTGGGTCACCCTTTTCGGACGGCGCGTGTATCACTGGTGAGCGCGTTAAACCAAACCCCTCCCCCCCCCGGCCCGCATTCACGCCACTTCGCTGTGACAGTGTGCAACTGCTAATTACAAAACTTAACCCGTCCAGCCGGCAACCCAAGCCCCGCTGTCCCCGATTACACCTCCGGAAAGAAAGTCGTATACCATTTAGTTCTGCAAAGTTTCGTCAACAACAATCTTTTTTTTTTTTTCAGTGTTAATCATAAAAAATAAATGTCGTAAATATCGCCAAATGCCCAACAACAACAAAACAAAAATGTTATAGAAAAAAAAAGAAAAAAAAAGTAGGCCCATCGAGGATCGAACTTGCGTCCACTTGCGTAGGAAGCGGATACCTTAACCACTACTGCCATGCTCTTTTTTTTTATTTCAACAATAAACAAGTTTATTTACATGTAGTAACTCATCTCACGTCTTACCTGCATACGAGTATGCATAGTTCGTACACTGCGCAAATTCCTCATAGATAGTGCACGACGTTGCATATCGTCTAATTACAGTCATGTAAGAGCCGACATTACGAGAATGCCAGTGCACCTTGGAAACCGCTACGAATCGTCAGTGGCAAACGGCATGTTTCACTCGGTGATGGACAGAGAACTTCGCAGCACTCAGAGCGACGCCACCGGGTGTTGTCCATGCGCAGGTGCGTCGGGCTACTGGACGTGCTTCAGAGCGCTTGCATTCGACACTTCATCGAAAGCATGCCTCAATCGTCGGCTGCAAATGCTCGTCAACGCAGGCAGCCATGCGTTCGCACTGACTGCTACTCGTGCTGCCAGTGCAGAGACTTCTCCGTTCGACAACTCGCTGAGGCCCAAAATCGAGAATCAATAGCTTTGCGACTACAATCAGTACTTTGCGTAGGTATTGGATTCGTAAAATTCTAGCGAAAGTAGGCACATGTCGAGTTTCGCAAAAGCTTCAAGCACAATCGTAGACACAGTGAAGAAATCGCTTGCAGTCACCTTTAACCACTATGCCATGCCTCTTTTTTTTTTCCAACAAAAAACAAGTTTATTTACATATTGTACCCATTCGTTTTATACGAGTTCCGCGTAGTGCGTGCGGCAATTTCCTCTAGAGGTGCACGACGTGTGCGTATCGCTTTACTATCTAGTAAAAGCCAATTACTACAATGCCACTGCACTGCAACCCGCTACTGAATCGGAAGTTCACGCGCTACGTACGTACAGCCGGGAGATCACAACCACGACGGGTGCAGCTCAGAAACCCAACCGCTCCGAGATTGAGGAAAACAGTACGGGCAGACACAGTCACATACCTATGAGCATGTTTACCCTGTCGATCACCGGTCTCAGTGTTCAATGGTTCAATACGATCAGATATACCACTAATTACTTTGTTTCACACTCTTGCGACCGAGTAAGACCGAGAGAGACCAGACGGGTTTTTAAGCCTTTTGCGACTTCTTAGGACCGGATGCGCTAAAGCGGAGCTGGTGCTGAGAGATCGCAAGGGGCTTAAAAACTGGTCTGGTCTCTATCGGTCGCAAGAGTGTGAACGGGCCTTAAATGCGGCAAAAACAATATCCTTACCTCATTTCGGCAAACACTCACGACAGACCAAACGAGTCCAAAGGCGTCGTTCGTTGTTGTTGATGCCAAGCCAGGCACAGCTGATGAGAACCAGTGTTGCTGCTCGTGCCGACAAAATTTGTATTCCACCAATTTACGCGAATTGCCCAACAGATGTGAACTTGGCGGATCTTAAAAGATCACGAAAGCTAAGGAAGAACATAATTTATAGTCTTTATGTAGTTATCTAAGTTACTAATATCATTTACGACTGCCTGCACGTGAATATCAGATTCGAAAGTGACACTCTCCCTGTCGTCACCTGCAGAAAGGTGGTCATTCCACAGCGGTTTGGTGTCGTGACTTTGCCCAAAGGCTGGTAACTCGCCTTTTGGGTAGTCAAAGCCTCCAAAGCGCCATTTTACCACCCCGGGTTGTCATTTTTTCTTAGAGTGTAAGCGTGAAGCTAATTTAGTGGCACCAGGGAAGATCATGGCGGAACAGCGCAGCACTGAGCTAGATTTCAGACGCCATGTTCTTCTATATGTAGTGTAACTAAATAAGCTACGCTTTAAGTAACCACACTTGTTCATATTGTGGCTTAAAATCATGGTAGCCAGTTATCTGAAGATTTATTTGAAATCTCAGGAAACGCTTTTCCCTCCTCCACAAATGTTTAAACAGTTCGCGACAGAGCAAAGCAATATTGTGAGCTTTGTAGCACCAAATTTAATGCTGAAGAAGTCGCACTTTTGAATCATGACGATCGGCAGTTGCGTCTACTCTGCACAAGCACCAAAATGGCGGCGCCCACAACAATGTTGGGGAACAGAATGCCGATACTCCTAAGCGCAGCTCATTTAGTGGCTCTCGTTCTTCCCAGAAGTGGCGCGCGGCACGTGTCTCAGAACATTTCCACAAAAATGATTGGCGCCACTTTTCCCAGGATAGACGGGCTTTACTCCACACAACCTGGGAGCGGGTTTGCAAACCAGTATTCAGACAAACAGCAGGCCGATATAAGACATAGGAAGTGCAAAACTGCCACTTTATTTCTTTTTGTTTTCTAACTTTAAATTAAGCTCAAAATTTTTTTTTTTTTTTTTGCAAAAGAACGTTTGCGTGGTAAATGTGATGGTCGAAGCGGCCGCAACGCCGCACCTTGTGCTTTCGATAATTTTGAACGTGGATGGAACATCGAATTCATTGGGAAATCAGAGCCTATTCTACGTTTTGTAAGCCACTGTAATCTACATATGTACTGACTCGTATCTCGCGCCGCCTGTTGGCCGCTTTCTGCAGCGGCGGACGCAGAGCGAAGAAGATCTAGCTCGAGATCGGCGGCGAACAGCCCGTGGCCTGAGCCCACCTCGAGCGCCCGACCTGCATGCGCAGCTGCGAACATGCAACTCGTTTGTTCCGGAAAAATTCTGCGCCATCTATGAGGAAAAGGGTACAAATAAATAGCGGTTGAATCCCCCTTAAGTGATCTTTTCCGGTCCGATTTATACTTCTCATGGTTATTCAAGTGAAAATTGGAAGTGTTCATAAAAATCGCGAACCAAAACGTGATCGAGGGCACGTCTCTCGTTTCGACCAATCGCTGACGCGTCTCTTGTGACGTCGTGCTTCTAAGCCCCGCAACGTCACGCGCGACCTCCGCTTCTCCCGCCACTCTCGGGGCGTCGCTGCAATCGATCCCGGTACGATTATTACCGCGGCTGCTTAAATTGCGTGGTACACAAGTGCCGGTTTCGACCTAAATTTGGGCAACGTTGCCTGGGACATGCCTAGAACCCGGTTCAGTCGAAATTGCCTTCATTGTTCCTGTGAAGATAAACAAGGTCAGGATGCTTCCAGGGAGCCTGTTGAGGACCGCGTTTTAGATGCGGAGCATCTCTTGCTCGGGTCTATGTCCCGCGGCGTCGTAGTCCGCACCCACACTACGCACGCGCAACTCTCCTCCTTCCCTCTCTCCAACAGCTGCGCGTTACTCTCTCCGCTCTCTCTCTCTACCAGCTGCGTGCACTGCGCGTGCGTTCGATTGTCTCACCCGCGCGCACGCGCAACTCTCCTCCTCTAGTCTACTCTCCTTCAAGTGTGAAAAAAAAAAAAATAAACGGCCGTTTATAGTTTGTGTTATTTTGAGTTTTTGAACGTTTTATATTTGAAAGTTCGATTATTTCGAACTGAATGCATTAAGAAATTCGCAATTACCAAACTTTCGAACTTACTAAATTAAAAATAAAACTTCGACGATTTTCGAACTTTCGATTTGTTTCTGGAAAAAGTTCGAAAAGTATCATACTTCCGAACCTGCCATCTTGAAAGGTCGACGAACTGCGAATCTCATTAGGGTTTCAAATATTGCACCGAAGGTTTTATTCGTTTTTCCTAGGCAAAGCGACCACACGACTTCTTGCCTGTTTTGGCCGTCGTTGGCGAGCCCCGAATGCCGTCGACTGCTCCGGCCCCGATTTCGTTGTTTGTAGCTTCGGAAAGCGAGCAAAGCTTGCGACGCAACCGCTGAAAAGCTCCGCCTTCAGTGCCAGTTCGCTGCCTTCCGCGGTGCTCTTGTGGCGAGTGCACGCTCATGTTAGCAATGGCAGAAGAATCGAGGCGGAGCTGTGAATGGAGTTTGTCTGGGGCGCCCTTTTCTCGAACGAACGGCGCGCGAGCCACAAAGTGAAAAAGGCTTTCGACTCTCGAGCCTAGTCCGCTGTTCATCGCTGGTCCATTGAGGAAAACGCGCATGGCAGCAGTATAGACCGCTCGAGTCAACGTTTTTAGATTAGGAGTTCTTAAGATCTAAAAAGTTGGCTCAGGTTTAGACCCAAATTTTGTAACCAGTGTTTGGGTATGTGCATTTAGGTTGACCGTACACCGTCCAGTGTACATACAAAGCCTTGTTTATGTTTGAAGCAGTAGCTTAAAGATAAAAAAGGTCTGAATGCTTCCGGGGAGCCTGTTGAACCGCATTTTGGGGGGCCTCGAGTTTAGTCGTTGAGTGCTGCTTGCGCTCTCGCTGTGTCGGGTTCTGTGTTGATTCTATTCCTGCCTGTGGCCCAGTATTTTCTCCGTCCCGCTATTTATGGATCTCTGGAGAAATAGCCTGCCTTAAAATGAGCGTTGTCTTTTCCACCAGCCAGAAGTTGTGGCCAGTATCGAGTAGTACCAAAAGTAGCGAACACTAAATGAACTTTACGGCACGTGTAAGATTCATAGTAAAATTCCCGGAGCTCAGCTTGCAATATTTACGGGAACTCCGATCTTCGTGAGGTTCTCAGACTTCGAACTTCGCGAACTTAGGCTCCGAAAAAATTCAATCTTTTCGAACCTGAAGCTTAAAGAAATTCGAAATTATCGAATCTTGCGAGCCTGAATCATACAGGAATTAAAACCGTCGAATTTCGCGAACCTCAATGTAAAAAAAGTCGAAACCGTCGATTTCGAATTTTTAACAACCTCGATGACTTCAAACTTTACGAATTCGAATCCGGACAGTTTCGAAAGTTTTGAACTTCGCGAAATCGAACCCCTGAGATGTTCGCTGAGTTTGAAAACCGTCGAATTCGAAATTCGGGTGGTTCGCGGCATCCCTAGCTTTAAAGAATGTCTTCAGCGAATGGGTGCGTTAAGTCCGTGCTCCAGAGCACGAGAGTTTGGCACTCATTTCACTAAACGGACAGGAGCGCCACCGGAGACCGACACTCAAGCACGCTCTTCGTGCACCGAGTATTTCTCAGAACACGAGTGACTTCTTTGGGCTCCGTGATGGCATGTCGACAAACAATGATGGCTGTGCTATGGTTGAGCACCGTCGAAACGAAAGGCGTAGCTGGACCGCTGCTCCTTTTCAGTTGATTAGTGCTTCATCCAGCAGGTAAAAACAATTTGATTTCAGAAGCCAAGAGAGCAATTAGCTTATTCCAGAAAAAGTTTGTTCGTGCATCTCGCTTGAAAACGAATTCATTCTATCAAACGGTAATGTGCCGACAGCATAGCGACAGAAAAGTTGTTGAGATGAGAAGACAGTCGGACCGCTGCCCCTTCTAGAATGCTTAGCCCCGCGAATCAAGATACTTCGATTGGAAAGCCGAAACATCATGTTCATGCATCTCGCCTGAAACAATTGACGTGCTATCTATTGAACAACGGTTTTCCGGTATCGGCGTAGCACATCGACGGCTACCGTCCAATTCCGTCTTGCTGCAATACAGAACCACGAAATATCTGACAAGTTCGAGGGTTTCGTGCGTCGACAAGCGGGTTCAAGAATGTTGTTTTTAATTTAAATATGAACAGCATGCATGGTCAATAAATTGGTCGGCCTAGGTAACTTTCCCCATATGTGCTCGAAGCGCGTCTTCAAACCTTTCAGGAATATTTAAACGTTCGTAGAAGCTTCATAACGTCGCCGTCTCTTTTACTTTATACCCTGCAGCTCTACCCTGTCCTTAATTAATTTGACCTCCGAAATAATTTTGCCTTTTGCCACCGATATCCACGAGATGCCAGGTTCGTCATAACCGCGCGGTCGGGAGGAGCTCGTGGGGATCGGGCTCGTCGATAGTTTCGGTGGTTTTCACGTGTCACGCTCCTGTACGCCATGCGCCGTATAGTTGCTGCGCTCGGAGTATGAACCTCGGAGTGTCGGAGTAGGAGTAAAGGAGCGTGGACTAAACACACCCAATGACGACAAATGAGCAGAAGACGTGTCCTCAGTACGCTGCCGCCCGGCCTCTGCAACACTCCAAAAGGTTGATTTTTCGTGTCCCAAGATGGCCGTCCGGTAGCAGCAATCGCGGAGCGGGGAAGCGCGATACAGCAAATGTCGTAGAGATCAGTGAGAAATACGGAATGCACACCCTCCTAGCATCCATCAGGTAGAGATAAGCATCCTGTGCAGTTTCTATGCCCATCAATGCCAACGCATGTAGCCGTTTGCAGGCAGTCGCAACCATTCGAAGGTCAATCTGGCCTTCGTCAGGCACCAGCTTTCGCTCTCAGCACACAGCTACTGTTGGTGGCTTCAAGGCTGCTCGCACCTTCACCCTCCACAGGCAGGGCGACCCCGGTCTGCAAACATAGAATATGAATATGGCAGGTATTATTTGATAACACTTTTAATGTGTTGGCCATGTAAAGAAAATGTGCATTCCATTTTCTAACACATCAGTTATGAAAGAACAAGGTCAGGTGGAACGGCCCGAGTGTTCACTGATTGAAAGACAGAGGGCTTAGCCTGAACCAATATCCTAGCAGCCTTCGATACTGGCGTGGGGGAACAGAAGGCTGAACCTCTGAAGATGTCTTCAAATGATTCTGCAATTGCTCAACTCCAACGTCTCGGGCTGCTGCACTTGAACGTTCTTAACTTTTTCCAGCGTGTGTTTGCGCCGTCGCTAACCATGTTCCATTTGCCAATTTTTCACACGCCCCTTCTCCTCCAATCAAAACAACACGAGAGCCCGCCGTAAACAGACTTGGCATCATCGTGTCATATATCCCCCGACGACTGCCCGCCTCCGCCCCCCTCGCACTCATGCCGCCAAGGCTCAGCACGAACTCGCATCGCTAGACAGTCGTACTGCCAGCTATCTAGCTAGTACTGGTAAAAGCGAGCGAGTTGAAAATGAATACGTAAAATCGAAAGTATAAAACGCGAAAGACAAGCACAGGACAACCACGTTACGGTACAGGCTCACAGTAAAGCTGTGAGCCCGTACCGTCTCGCACGTCTAGCCTTCGCTTTAGTACATTTCAGGATGAGACGGAATGTGTCATAATAGAACGGATGTGGTCTCACCATTTTCAGCAGAAGTGCGTGAGAAACCGATGATATTTTCGTGGTCGCTTGCACGTAAACAACCAAGGAGCTTGTACACAACGTACGCATTCACCTGGCTTGAAAACAACTTGAGCGTTGGCTTGGCTTGGATGTCAGCTGCCCATTGTGCTTACTTGAACTTCACGAAATCCGCCAAATTGAGCGGACTGCCTCTTGACTTCTGCTGTCGGAGCCTTGACTTCTGCTGTCGGAGCGTATGTCTGCAATTTGGTGGTTTCCAAGTTTGACGACTCCAAAATCATGGGTGTACCACCGCAACACCCTCTTAACACGATTTCGGTAGCCGCAGGGTGTAAAAAGGATGTACGAAGGTGTAGGCCTTTCCGTACACCCTTGAATATTAAAAAATCATGTAAAAATGGTGTAGGAAGGGTGTGAGCTCGGAAAAACACCCTTTTAACACGAACATGGGTGTTGAAATTTTAAGTGTGTGACGTGAGGCTCTAAACGAGAATCTTCACCCTTAAAATGGGTTAATCTTGGTTATACAGACGGGGCGGGATCTGAAATGGCTGGCACTTCTGTTTTCACAGGTTCAGCGACAAACGAGGTATCTCTGATTACGACCTATAGCCAGCCGGCGCCAGCAGAGCGAGAGTCCACGGTTATACCCGGTCTCGTTGTAACTTGGAAAATGGTGAACGATAAGCCTCACATTGCGTGCCGACAGCTTTGATATGCGCTGCGTATACGAGCGTGACGCACATATATTGGAGCATGACGCAGCAAAAAGCCTGATACTTCTTCGCAGTAAAAGAGCACTCCGGTGACACGTAGTCCCGTTCCGATTGGGCCGCCAGGGCCGTATAGCTTCCGCCGCACTGGCAAGTTATGCGATCACGGCTTCCTGTTCTACCCTGTATTTGTTCCTTCAGATACTGGGCTAAGCGACGCCACCAAAAAAAATAGCTCAGGTTCCAACAATGCAGCCGCCACTCCCAGGCATACCCAATGTTTCTTGCTTCAGGCGCTAGATAGCGCCAAACCAAACAGCATTGCAGGTTGCCTATGGTCACAGACGTCTATAAAAAGTTTGCGTGTGGCCTATTATCTTCACACTGCTTCATAATTTCAGCGTTCTTATCGACTAATTCGGAATCTTATTGGCTGAAGTGAGCATGTTCGGGACTCACCAGGCTCTGTGTTCCTTAAGACGTGGATTACTATAACTTCGTCACTCAAGCTGCGACCTTATGCTTATATCCGAGACTCTCAAGAACCCACCTGCTGTTGTGTAGTTGGCCCTGACTTGAGTCACGGTGTCTAAGCCGGCCGCCCATGTAAATATCTGTTCAGAAAAACGAATGCCAAGTTGATGATCTGGGGAATGACGATGCAGCGATGCCCACTCTCACGATGGTTGCGTTACAAGTGCAGGTGAGCTCGTTCAAAACCGTCTGTTGGGTGTTGTTGGCGTCCGTTGACTGATCGTCGCTTTTGTGGGCTGCGGCCTTAGGGGCTGTTGCGGAACTCGGTGGTAAATAGTGTAACGTGCGCGACAACGTACTCGAAGTGTACAGTGCTAATCACACTTGTCTATAACGCGCGAGCGTGCGACTTTCTCCGGGGAGCGCTAGACTGGTGGCATTCGCGTAAACTAAGCTAGTCACGTGGCGCAACATGGAACGGTCCGCTCGAGGGGTATCCTGCCCACTCTATCAGCCTGATAAGTGATAAAAGTAAAGTGCTTTATGATATATTCTTGTTTTTTGATGGCGACATCGTTGATAAGCTTCGATGCTTTAGTTTGTTTATTGTTCGAGCAAAGATGTTTGTAAAAAGCGTGCGAGCAGCCTTACGCGTTCGCCGCCAGCTAATAAAGTGAGCAGGACACCCCTCGAGCGGGCCGTTCCATGTTGCGCCACGTGACTAGCTTAGTTTCCGCGAATGCCACCAGTCTAGTGCGCCCCGGAGAAAGCCGCATGCTCGCGCGTTATAGACAAGTGTGATTAGCACTGTACCAAGGCTACCAGTGTTCGAATGGGCCTAGGCACATCTCGGCAACAAACGATTTATTCAAAGAAGCCCAAGAATTGCTTGTGATGCGTTTAGTGTTCGGTTCAGCAAGCGTCAGTTTGTGCCACATCGCGTGGAATAATCACGGATTCTTTCCTTTTCGTTTTTGTGTTCGAGTGATTGTTCTGCTGTGCCTGTGTCGACATATGTCTTGGATTACATCTTTAAAGTCCGGCATTTTCATCGTAAGTGTGCTGCCACCTACTTATTTGGTGAAAATTGACCGTTCTTCTGTGGGTGCTTGTCCTAATCACATCTAGAACTAGGAAGTGTCTATCTCCTAGCGGCCGAGAAAATAATTACCCCAAAATTTTATCGGCAGTCACCTGACATTGGCTGTCTGAAATAATGTGACAACTCCAGGTAAAATACTGACTTGCTTGTTTTCTCGCCCTTTTGTAGAAACACGTTCCATGGCCCCATTTTCGTGAATACACATTTCATAGACACCTTTCGTCGACACTAACGTTTTAGCGACAATTGTTACGCGAATTGCACGCTGCAGGGACATTTCGTGTCGCATGTATCCCTGAGGCGCGTGCTCACCGACCCAGCCCAGCCGTTTATGCCGCTTCGTGGAGACAGTCTGCGGCGGCTCATTACAAAAATTGTTAACCTACATGGCCCAGCCCTACACGCCGATTCGAAGAAAGAGTTTGGGGCGGTCTATTGAAAAAAAAAAACAACCTAATCTGAGCTTTTCATGAAGCATCGCGTGTCGATAAAACTATCCGTAGATGAAACGTCGTTCGATGAAATGATTGCACGGCGAATGAGCGGCGACTGCCGCTAGAATTCAGGAAATAATCCCGCGGGCTGCCGTGAGAATAGGCGCTACCCAAATATTACCCCGGCTTTTGTTTGCTTTGCAATCTTCTCAGTTGTACAGCAGCTTAGAAGTACCTCTTCACATATCAGAGATTGTTTAGTTTGCCCCTATCTGCGGAATAGGCTGTGCGTTATATACTTTTAGGAGCTTTGAAAACAATTCCTATTGCCTGTTTACCTGCCTTTTCGCGGGCATCGTGGCGAGCAGCAAATTTTTTGTTCAAGGGGTTGCTGGATGTTTAAAATAGTTTTATCAAGTTAGAAACGTGCTAAGTAAGCTTGAGAAGTCTAACCTTTTTTTCTATTAAGATACGAGGTCGGCGCTTTTATTTATTAAGATGTACAATGCCAACAAATATTTATTTTCGCATTTTATAGGTTTGTGGTAAAAAAAAACAGTTGTCAGTTTATAATGCAATTAAATGCCAAGGTGCAAGCGAGCTGGACAAGAATGACTAAAATAAACCCTGGAGAAGGGGAACAAGAGGGACAAAGGACAAACAGAAATCTCCAAACACAGGGTTTATTTTCGTCATTCTTGTCCAGCTCGCTTGCACCTTGGCATTTAATTGCATTATAATCATAACCTCAAATTGCAAGCTTCACCCTTGTTGGTGTTAGACTGGTGGCAGCTGATATAACCCGTTTGCTCTACTGACGTCTAACCCCTAGTTAGCTCAGTTGGTAGAGCGCTCCACCTGTAATGGAGATGTCCCGGGTTCGATACCCGGGCCAGGCGAAATTTTTCGGTCGCGCACCAGTCACCTAGCTGTGTTTGGAGATTTGTGGTTGTAGTCAGCTTTAGCTCAATGGTAGAATGAACCATAAGACAAGCTATATATTAAGTTCTATAAAACCATAAAGAGGTTAATAGGCGGCTAAAGAAACCACAGGAAGAACCATAGGGTGGTATAGGTCGCTCGTTAGGAGGACACATAGAGTAATTCATAGAGATCTCTATAGCAAACCAAGAAGAAGCTTTAGATGACTAAAAAACCATAGGAGAACATAGGCAGCTATAGAACTCTGGCAAAAGAGACACATGTAATCAGACATAGAAATCTCTCTAACACACCGTAGAAGGAACTACAGATGGCTATAGCAACTACAAGGAAAGCCTTAGGCGTCTGTAGGAAGCTGGCTAAAGAGACTCATTAGGTAATCAATAGAAATCTTTATAGCAGACCACACAAAAGGCTGTAGATAATGAAAAACATAAACATAAGCCATGCGCAGCGCTGGCTAAAGAAACCCACAGAGAAAGTAATAGAAACCTTGATATCAAACCATACGAAATGTTTTATAGGACTAAAGAAACCATAGGAAAAGTCATATTCCGCTATATTACTCTGGCTAAAGAGACCCAGAGAAAACGGCCTATAAATATCTATACCAGATAATACGACAAGCTATAGACGGGTAAAGAAATCATCAGAAAAGACATAGATGCCCATAGTTTTTTTTTCGAAAGGGACCAATATAATAAAGGATAGAAGCGTCTATAGCTCTCCATTGAAAGATATATATGTAATTGTACCTAACCAGTTATAGACCATTGAAAAAGCTATAGACAGTCATAGCGGATACCATAAAAAGTCTATATAGACAGCCATAAAAGCGGCTAGAGCTAATTGGGAAAATTTTCTAAAGACGGTCATACACAAGATCTTTAATTGCCGACCATATTCCATTTTTGTATGGGATCGCTTTCCCGAAGGAAGCGAAGCGTCTGGAACCTCGCGTACGCCAACGTATCGCTGCAGGTTTTGCACAAAGCGGATGAATATCGCGGCAAACCGTATTAAAGCTGACGCTTGCCTGCTTAATCCCGAGTTCTGGGCAGTGAGCTGACCAATGGCACAAAGCATGACTTGTTTTTCGCCGCCATATTCGTCGACAATGGCGACCGGCTTAGGCCTCTGGATTAGTGAATCCAACGTGTCGCTCTGGTGGTACCAAAGCGTAACCATACGAGTAATTTAATAATCCTTCGTTTTTCTTCACTCACCCAAAATATGCACAGTTTTCGTTTTCGCAAAAATAAATGACGCATCGTAAATACTGAGCCTTCGCCCAAATGTAGCTCTGGCGGTTAGAACCACATAGCAAAGCTTCAGAAGTGATCGTGATCCTATTAAAAAGTTGTAAGCGATTTTCTGAAAATTTTAAAGGAAAAATAGGCTTCGTCTTTGACAGCTCAGGCCAGTCAGCTTCATATAATCGATGGCTCCGCGGGCCGATATTTTTCAATGAAAATGTCAAAATAATCCCTTGTTTCACTCTCATAAGATAATGGTTAGTTCTGAAACTTTGGCATCCTGTTTGAATCGCTCGCAGTAGAGATGAGCGTTAGACATTGCGTTATATATTTTGCGGTACAACCACTGTAAATAGTTTTGGGACACGCTGCGGACATCTTAATATTGGTATTCGATATAGCTTAGGTGATCTGTGGCACCGTAGAAAGGCGTGTCACCCGTACCAGCAACCTCTGCGGCGCCACGCATAAATATCATGCAATCAATTTCCATAGGCTTTTTTTTTGAGCAATGGTCCCCATAACCGAGCTAAGTAAGGACCCACTTTCCGGATAATCATGCCTTCTCAACGGGATCCAAGTGAAGCCCCTCATATCCACGGGTTTCCTAGATTATTTGAGGAGCTCGCGGAAAATCCAAGTTCTCCGGAACGTTCATATTTTCGAGGAAATTATTTTTCGCAGAGACTAATGAGTCTCCTGGCCAACAAAGATCCAGCAATAATCGCCTACTGGTAATTGGAATTTGAAACGTGGGCTTTGATTTATTTTAAACGTCGCAAGATTCGAAGGTGGTGCACTTCTGCGTCGCTAGGCTCGTCAAACACAAAGTTTGGGCCGAAGTACGCGAAGCGTTCAGATTGGACCCTAGCGACGATGGCGTCACGCGGGATGATATGTCAATAATCCAAACTTTCTTGGTGCTCCAAGTATATCTATATTGTGTGAACGCAACAACGGCGGGTGGTTGGTTAAAGCGCGCACAAGCAACACCGTGGCTCACAAGCAACTTTGTGCTCCATGGGCTGCTGCCCATTGTGCAGCTGCTCCGATCAGGTTGCCACCGGGTGTCAATGCAATCTTGCGCTGCGATATGGTCAGTGCTAAAGCACCTTGATGCAATATGTGTTTGCAAATAGGTCACTGCGCGAGGCGCACTCCTCGCGCCACCTTAAGAAGCGAATGGCGACGATGCACTCAAACGAGCGGTCCTTGAAATCGAATGACGGCGGAATACACGTCTGTGACACGTGCCTTGCATGTTACCACAACATTGGTTGGCGATACTTGCAAGACGCGCCAAGCGGGCATTTTATCGAGGGGTTTTCACAAATGGTCTCTAGATTGTCGCTAGGCGGGCTGTGAATTCCCCACATTTTTCGTCTCCTGACATACCCGTGGTAACAAAATTGACGTTTTACAACTTTGGGAGGTGTGAGAGAGAATGGAAAAGGCAAAATTGTGCGCAGTGGATGAATACGTGATAAAGGAGGGGAAATGCCTTCGAAAGGCTTTGGAAGCTAAGGGGATACTACGAACCAGTAGCCCTGATCAAGAAACAGCAGAAACACGTCGTCGTGGCCCTCAGCTAATCCAGTCAGGTCTGGTAAGTTCACCTTGACCGCTGTTAGCGATAACGTGTTAGAAGAGGCGGCGGTACATGTAAAGCGTTAATATTTCTGTAACGTAGTAACGTACTCGTTACTTTTTCATAACATGCTTATTTCGGAGAACGGGTAATGTAATTACGTCACTCGTTACCTTTTGTTCCCAACACTTAAAAAAATTATACCTCAATTCAATTCATGTTCTTGGCTCTAAGGCATATGCATCCGTGTACCTATCACACATATCTTCAATATCGAACCCGTAAAAAAATAGAGTCTATATAGATTTCTCAATGACCATAATCTTTCAAGCAGGGTTGGGTATAAATAGTCTAAAACGTACGTGGAAGTACAAACACTGGAATACATGCCAAAGACTGCTAAAATACTGATACTGAAAATGAGTCATGAAATATTTTATCGCACCACGTATTAGCAATACGTTCCAATATAGAAAACTTTTTGAAACTACAAATGGAAAATTACACCTTATGTGACAGATTTACGGACACTAACAACACTTTTTTCAATATAACTTTTATCGCTGTTGGTATACTTCGTAGAATTGGCTGTGTACGTCCGTTAATCTAAACAGAGAAAAATAAAGAATGTAATATCCGCAATACCCTAAATAATTATATAAAATGTTATTTGAAACAAACTAGCGATCACAAACTTTAAGATTCATCCTGATATACCACGTTACCATTTTTGCACTGGAAACGAATTTCTCGTAAAATTAACACTGGGCATTTTACGTAGAAATACCGCAAGTAAGTAAGAGTTTTTTTTTTTATTGGTTAGAAACGCTTTTCACCAGAGCTTGAGTGCAATTTCACTCATCATTTTGTTTTTCCATGTGAGGGAAAATTATCAGGGAACTCTCAATCAATGTTGCGTGCTCACAAAATCCTCGAGATGCAGTGTTTTTGGTAACGCCTTTCAAGTAACGGCGTTCCCGGTAACGAGTTGCTTTTTTTTTTGGTAGCGAAGAAACATATAGTTTACAATTTCAAGACTCTAACAGGCGACTCGCATACATTACTTATTTCAAGTAACGTGTAACGCAGTACTGCTACTTGTTACACTTTCTTCCCATGACTTAAAAAAGCTTACACTTTCTACGTGTTTCTAGACGCCAAGCCATATAAATGTTTAGGCTTTTTTGGCGTTCTCTTTGTGTTTTTCCTTGGGAGCATTTAGGTGGAACCGTGGTGTGGTGTTAAACTTTTATTGTCAATATGACGCCCTGTCCGGCGCTAAGGGGAACCGTAAAAAAGATAAGGTAATTATGTTCAGTGTCAAGATGGACATAATGTTTCTTGATATATGGTGTTCATGCATACGTCTAACATCAGAATTGTAAAACGTGTTAATTCATAATTAAAGAAGGCAACTAAAAAAAATATGTGTTGCATTTTAACGGTAATGGTAGCGATTGCTGGTACTTTTTATTTTGAGGTAATGTAGGTCAGTAAACCATTCCTTTTATTTGCAATTAACAATCGACGTAGTTCGTTACTTTTCTTCGGAAAGGCCTACAACGCTGTCGAGATATCACAATGCCCGTGTCCAAACTCGGCGCCCCTTTCAAAGCGATTTTATGACGTCACCGTGGAATGAACCAGACATGTTCCCTTTTCTGTTGCTTTGACGTGCCGGCGGCTCTTACAATTTTTTGAATTTTTAAAAATAGTCGACGCTAAATTTGACTTATATTTGCTTTCTCTACATAATAAAGAAGTGGGTCGGTATTGTCGGGGACAAGTTTTCGCAAAAGCAAAGGCTCAGTGTACCCTTCTCACCACGCTACTGAAGGCAAAAAAGTAATATCATACTTTTCTCACTCAATACAACGATCCTTTGGAACTTGTGACAAGTAAACATCAACTTCAAATTATCGCCATACCAAAAATACACCTGAGAACGTATTTCAAGACCGAAATACAAAAAATGGACCGCTTAAAAATTCGTATCGCAATACAGTAATTTAATGCAAAATATATTTCTAAAATACTATCACGATGCATTTGTATCTCATTACTGCCCATTTCTGGTTTCTTGAAATATGGCCATTGTTCATACCTGTGGCGTAAGAGTAAAACGTTTTAATATCATAATTAAAAAAAGTAACACTTGTTACTGTTAATCGGTAAGGTTGACGCCCTCCATTTTTTTGCAAATAACGAGTAGCGTATTTTGCTACTCTTTATCGGTAAAACCCACAACACTTCAAAGTGTGCTTTTTCTCGGTCTGAGTGTGTTTGCGTGTCTTATAGTCTCGAGCTGTTTTATGATTTGCGATAAAACAAGTTAAGAAATGCCGCCTACTGTCCTTGGGCGATGATAATAACGGCGTATGCAAGAACTAAAGCGAAGCATTTGTTTGTGTGCTCCAGGGGAAAGTGAGGTACATTATTTTTTTATTTCTCATTTTATCATGTCATAAACATTTATTATTTATGGAGCTTTCGCTACAAACCCTATCTTAAATGTTGTACAGTAAACTTTCTTAATCACTCTTTTTTTACTCAAATAGACGCAAGTAGCCCAAAAAAAGCCCTTCTTCATCATCTAAATGAGAAATTTCATCAATATACGCGAAGCGAAGAAAAGTAAAGGGAAACAAATGAGCTGCGTTGAAGTATTTATTATTCGTGATCAATCTACTCATTTTTCATACTTGACGCGGGTCTACCTGTGGCGCAACGCATTTTCCAAAAACGCACACCTGGAACAATATAAAAATAATCAGTTATTTTTCTTCAAAAAGCCATTTCAATAAGGTATAATTAACTCAAATATTGCCATTGTTTTATTGTGTTCCAAACCATAGGGACAGTGAACAAAGCAGAAATATTAGACACAGTTTTATTCCGTGAATGCCAAAATATCAATGCTATGAGTTAGTGAACTTAAATATATTTCAATCTCATCACTTTTATTTCTAATGCTTCTCGCATTTAAATGAAACAGAGATATGTTCGATTTGTTCGTCAGGGTTTCGCATCGTTTCAGTTTAATAAAGGATTCACAGTTATAATAACAGTTATCAGTAGAGGATCCTTCCATTTCGTAGATAACACATTCCGATTAGTTTGAAACATTCAGTGTCTCTCTGCAGAATAATAGTCTTAGCTATTGGTCTATTTTTTACAATGAAGACTGGGATCATTTTGGTTGACCTTCTAAATTAAAAAGGTCCAGAAAGCAAGAAAAAGGTCTAGAAAGTGGGAAGCTTTCTAGACCGGCGGACATCTCATTACACCAGTGGGAAGGTGTACTTCGCGCGTGGACATTTACGGAGAGACCTGTGCTGTGAAATTCATCATCCTCAAGAACTGTTCAAGAGACGTTATCCTTGGCATGGACTTCCTCTGTGTTTACTGTGCCGTGATCGACCTTGGAACAAACAGGTTGACGCTGCGAAAGCCCGTCCTACCTCCGGAGGGATCCAAAACGACGCCAGCCACCGTCCGAGTCATTGCGGACCACGTGAACCAGCCGCCGCGGTCGAGTGTTCTTGTGCCCGTCGTAACCGATGCAGTCGCCCACGGGAAAGTTATTCTAGAAGGCGACGTCCAACTGCTCCTCGGGAGAGGAATAGGTGTCGCAAGGGGTGTAGCAGAGGTGCAGGATGGGCGCACTGTGGTCCTCGTGGCGAACTTCCGACAGGAGGCGCAGCACCTCACGAAAGGTGCCGCTGTAGGACACGTCCAGGAATCCCGCACCGACGCCGAAATCGCCGCGATCTCCTACGAGCCCTCGATATGCTGGCCGTGCAGTACACAGCCGCCGCAGCTCGACGTTAACCCCAACCTCAGTGCCACGGAACGACGACAGCTCGGAGACCTCCTCGCCGAATTCAGCGACTGCTTCGCGACGACGTCGAAGGTGCGCCGGACAAGAGTTACGACACATCGCATCGTTACCAGCGAGGATGCACTCCCTGTGGATCGGCCGCCGTACCGGGTCTCGCCAAAGGAAAGGGAGGCCATTCGTGAACAAGTCCATGAGATGCTCAACGACAACGTCATTTAGCCTTCGTACAGCCCGTGGGCCTCTCCAGTCGTACTGGTGAAGAAAAAGGACGGAACGCTTAGATTCTGGGTTGACTACCGGCGGCTCAGCGTGGTGACGAAGAAGGACGTGTATCCGCTCCCTCGCATCGACGACACGCTGGACAGGCTGCGCCACTCCCGATACTTTTCGTTGATGGATCTTAGGAGTGGCTACTGGCAGATCGAAGTCGACGAACGAGACCGAGAAAAGACTGCCTTCGTCACGCCCGACGTACTGGATGAGTTCAATGAGATGCCCTTCGGACTGTGCACGGCGTCGGCAATGTTACAACACGTCATGAACACCGTCCTGGCAGGTCTCAAATGGCAGAGCTGTCTCGTTCACTTTGGCGACGTCGTGGCATTCTCGGCCAACTTCGACGAGCATTTGCGACGCCTTCGGGCCGTTCTTGAGGCAATCAGGACCGCCGGACTCACCCTCAAGCGGACGAAGTGCCGGTTCGCCTACGGCGGATTGAAGTTCTCAGGCCAAGTTGTGAGCAACGAAGGTGTAAGTCCTGACCCTGAGAAGACTCGCGCAGTAGCGTCATTTCCACCACCTACCAACAAAAAGGCCCTCCGATATTCATGGGACTTTGCGTGTACTACCGGCGATTTGTTCGGGATTTCGCCAAGCTTTATGCGCCGCTTACGCACCTCACGAAAGACGCCATGAAATTTGAATGGGGTGGAGAACAACAACAGGCGTTCGACGAGCTGAAGTGACGGCTCCAGTCACCACCGATTCTTGGCCACTTCGACCAATCAGCCGAAACGGAGGTTCACACGAACGACACCAATACAGGACTTGGAGCGGTACTGGTCCAACGAAAAGAGGGTGCAGAGCGCGTGATCGCATACGTTAGCCGGACGCTATCGAACGCGGAACGCAACTACTCGACGACCGAGAAGGAATGTCTGGCCGTCGTCTGGGCCTTCACGAAATTTCGCCCGTATTTGTACGGGAGTCCTTTTCGGGTGGTCACCGACCACCACACGCTGTGTTGATTAGCGAGCCTGAAGGACCCATCGGGACGCCTCGCTCGGTGGAGCCTACGACAGCAAGAGTACGGCGTGACAGTGGTCTACAAGTCAGGCCGAAAACAGAGCGACGCCGACTGCCTATCCAGAGCCCCTGTTGAGTCAGCTACCGGCTGTGCCAAAGACGACGACGACGAGGACGATGACTGTCTCGGCGCAGCGACCGTTCACGGTATGGCAGCGCTCCAGTGGGACGATCCTGCGCTGCGCGAACTGATCGACCATTTAGAGGAACGAGGGGGTACGACTCCACGAGCCTTCTCACGTGACCTACCAAGATTCGCCGTCCGGAGAGGTATCCTCTATAAAGAGAACTTCACGGACAGCACTCGACATGGCTCCTGGTGATTGCTACTAGTCTTCAAGAAGAGGTCTTCCAGGCCTGCCACGACGACCCGACATCTGGTCACTTTGGCTACAGCAGGACTCTTGCACGGATCCGAAAAAATACTACTGGCCCAAACTCCCGAAGACTGTCCACCTCTACGTCCGTTTGTGCCACGAATGCCAACGACGCGAGAAACCGCCGACGAAGCCGGCAGTTCTCCTGCAGCCAATTTCTCCGCCAACTGCACCGTTCCAGCAGATCGGAATAAATCCTCTCGAACTTTTCCCGCCGTCGACGCAGGGAAACCGTTTGATAATCGTGGCAAGTGATTATGTCACCATGTACGCCGAGACAAATGCACTCCCGTCGGGGACCGCCATGGAAGTAGCCAAGTTTTTCGTGGAGTCTATCGGCCTCCGACACGGCGCTCCTCAAGTACTGATTACAGACCGAGGCCCCTCGTTCATGGCGCAACTGACACAAGAGATACTCCGTCTGAGCCACACCGACCACCGCCAGACCACGGCATACCACCCGCAGACCAACGGGCTGACGGAACGACTAAACAAGACCAGCGCCGACATGATCTTGATATACGTGGACGTGGAACACAAGACGTGGGATGAAGTGTTGCCCTACGTCACGTTTGCGTGCAACACTGCGGTTAAGAAGCCACTGGGATTACACCTTTTCAGCTGGTGCACGGCAGAAAGGTGACGACGATGCTCGACGCTATGCTGCCTCACGACCCGACGAACGACGGCACCGGCGATGCCCAGCAGGTCACCCAACGAGCAGACGAGGTACGCCAGCTAGCCCGCCTTCGTATAGAGGACCAGCAACGTGTCAACGCTGGCCGTTACAACCTTCGTCGCCGCGACGTGGAGTTCCAGCCCGGAGACAGGGTGTGGGTGTGAACGCCCATTTGCCGCCGCGGCCTCAGCGAGAATCTGTTTAAACGCTACTTCGGACACTACAAGGTCATTCGCCGCCTTGGGGACTTAAACTACGAGGTGCTCCCCGACGGAACCCGACCATGAGGACGCCGCCAGCCACGACCCGTAGTCGTGCACGCAGTTCGACTCAAGCCGTTCTACACGCGTTAGGATTGCAACACTGCATGTTTATTTCATTTCACCGTAAATTTCCAGCCGTTTCTGTTTTTCTTTCGCGTTGCATCGGGACGATGCACTTTTGTAAGGGGGAGTAATGCCGCCCGCAAGGTCGAGAAAGCAACGCTCGGACACAGACTTCTAGAAGATTCGCGCTCATTCTCGTACCAGACGTAACTTTCCCATGCTTTCTTGTTCTCGAAAGTGCCTGTTCATCTTTGCCCGGAGCGCGCGACGCTCGAACATTTTTTGCCGAACTTTCGAGATAGTGACGCAGTGTCGATAAGCACCTACCCGCGACCTTGTCGAGTCAGTCTCGCTCTCGCTCGCTGTAGCGCCGCCGAATCGTCGCCCGCTTTTCTGCTGCCTCGACGTTCGTTCTTTCTTATTTTTCGCTTGGCACAAGTTCGCCAATTAAACCTCTATATTTCAGTTCACTTTTCATTCTCTCGTCACCTTCATTCGTGACAATATTCAGAACGAGCCCCCACATATCATCTGAGAACCATAATCTTGGTGGTGTGCGATGCGCGTTGCATAAGCGTTTTGCAAACTTATTCTAAGATTGCGCGGAGCAAGAACGGACTAAGCTATGCCCGCCAGTGAATGTCACCCTCGGAACTACGGCGCGCTTGAGCGAACAGGGAGTCAATAATCTTCTTGTGTTATAGCCATAGAGCGCTTACAAACCACGGCCGCTGAAACATAACATAACGAGCAGAAATCGCGTGAGGGGACGACGACGACACAAAACACAACAGAAAAATACGGCGAAAGGAGTGGCTGTACGAACACTCCAAGAAAAGGAAGCCTGGGTCAGGGAACAAGGTTACTTGACATGCAGCTAACCCGCTAAATGCCCGCCGAGGAGCTGGTTCTAGCACTTGTAATATCGGTTTTAGAGTAGATCGCTGCTTCCCATTAGTGCAATATTTTGGCAGTGCTCGTATTTAGTCTTTTTGAGACGAAATTAGACATTTACTTTGGTTCGACTTTTGATCGGAAGCACCTTTTAAGCTTATTATTCGCTAACTAGAAATTGTGCAATATCCTCGAAAGCATTAAGCATTTTCTCGTCACATCACCTCTGTCTTTGCGAGAACCAACTGCAATGTTACAAACATTTATGTCATGTGGCATGTGGCCCTTACCAATACTACCTAGAAGACAAGACCTGCACATGACGTAATCATTAGCGAACCCCCGACACGCGCTAGGCGGCAAACAAGTTGAAGCGTGGCGAAAGTCGACTAAAAGTGCCAGACGCGCACGGATCAAATCACATTCTATGTGTTTGGGTCTTTTGTACGGCATCTTAAGGATACGTGTTTGGGTCTTTAGCACGGCGATTCGCCTCCAAAGCGGCTGTTTATAAACGTATTGTATGGACTGAATCGCCGTCCGGTAATCTTGGAGTTTTCCTGGAACACTACCGCAACAATGACAAGTACTGGCGCGATCAGGTTCGCGTTTTGCGCGGAAAAGCGATAAAGTAGGGAGGTTATGGGGTGTATATTTTTGCACGTGCAGGGGCTTGCGATGCGCTTCTTCCCGCAAATGTATGGTATGTTTTGCAGGTATTTCATTTCTCACGAATGAAAACATACAACGTATGTTTGGCCTAAAAACAAGTTTAGTATAATGAAGGCTGGGGGGGGGGGGGGGAGGGGGGTTCTTATTTATTCATGAGGCAACTTGCCAACAAACATATTTTCTCAGAGATGAGCGATATCTATTTTTACAAACCTTAGTAGAGTTGGATTGCGTGGTGCGCTTTCTGAGTATATTGTATTCTCAAGCGAGGACAGAGATGTATATGAAAGAAGTTGTTGGTGCTTATTAGATTTTAATCACAGGATTGTCACACCGATACTTACCTGGTATGTCCCGCAGACGACCAACAAAAGATCTAATTCATTTTCTCTCTACAATACATTTCTATCGTTTTTGTACAGTCCAGGTCTACGGTGCGATATCTTAAAGCTAGTCAAGCGAATGGTCGCACCCCATGGCACGAAGACAATTTTTTTTCTTAGGTTGCATGGTCAAACAATTTTATTTAAAGCCTGATTAGTTGAAAAACTATTCCATGCAGTGGCTTTGTCTAAAGACTGCATACTCTGCAAGAAGCAGAAAACGGTTTACCACGTTTTCCGAGAATCTTGGACCTGCTCTTTTTTTGGGACGCCCTGAAAAGGACCCTTAAAAAGACTTCCTTCTAACGCCACTAGCCCTACGATTCTGAGCGGTAGAAGGGTAAAATAACGTTCCCTACGACACGATCCTACAGCTGGTCCTGGAGAGCATATGGCGGCACAGCATGACTGTATGCCACGTGAATATCGATGTTCGCCTTGTGCATACTAAGTATTTTGTTGAGCACATAATCTTTTTGAAGGAAATGTATAAGGACCACCATCTTCTTTTGAGTGGTTGCCCTTCTTGAGGTGCTGTCTACCCTCAAAGACTTGTTGCACGTTCGATGGCCAAAGTGGCTGGTGCCTTTTAGCGTTTTTTCGGGATTCTGCATTACCGCAGGTTGTCATCAGCCGAATCAAAAATATATTATAAAATCAATTAATTTAATAAAAAACCCGTGCGTGGCGGAGTTGGCAAAACATGTGGCTGTTATGCAGAGGAATGCGGTTTGAATCCTGCTCGGCCCGGATCCGCCTGTAAATAATTTTGTCTTATGCTAAAACTCCCAGCCTACAGCTGCCATCCAGTGTTCATGTTCAGAGCCTCCCTGAACTTGCCGCGCCTAAGAAAGTAGCCGTAACGGGCTGCTTCGGGCCAGCCATCCTTCCGTCACCGACGCTAGATGCGTGGCACCTTTCTCTTTAAATTTGTAGGCATATGCTCGCATCATTAAACGTTTATTTTTGGTTCTAAATTCATCCGCTTTTTATATTGGTGACAACATCGTACTAGGTGGAAAGTATATACAGGGTGTCACAAAAGAAAATATACAGGGTTTTTTTTACCGCAAAAATAAACTAGGTATCGCCGAACGCTCATTCTTCGCCCAAAGGTAGCGCTAGAGGTCGCGACCAGATGCCAAAGTTTCAGCCCGATCCGATACCTTATTCAAAAGTTATAAGTGATTTTCTAAAGAGTTCAATGGGAAAATGGCGGCCGACGGAGTTTTTGAATACATGGGGCTCTATGACACCAGAAACCGAAAACGGGCAAAAATGGGCTCCATTTTCTCATTGAAATTTTCAGAAAATCACTTATAACTTTTGATTAAGTTATCGGATCGTGCTGAAACTTTGGCATCTGGTTGTGACCTATAGCGCTACCTTTGGGCGGAGAATGAACGTTCGACGATGCCTAGTTTATTTTAGCGGTAATAGAAACAATGTAAATTTTCTTTTGTGACACCTTGCATAAATCAGTGCGTAAAAAATTATCTGCCTGAAATACATGATTTGACACTTTATCCTTAAATATGCCCTGTGCGTAATGAACCGCTAATATCAGAATACGTTTTATGCCCTATACTCCCTCACAGCACAGTTATCTCTGACGGTACCTAGCGACATCGCACACCAATCCGACTGTAAGAACTTTAGAAATCCGTGCGATGACTTCTGCCAAGTTGTTTAGAAGTTCCGATGTTCAATCTTTGATCGCCATGAAGCGGTATGAGAGGATGATAAGGTTGTCAGCATGTTGCAACCGAAAGACATGCAATATCCCATTTTTGTGTATCTTTAAAGTTACTGTTGTTATTTTTTCTAACTTGGCGCACGCTCCACCTTGGTGCGAATTTGCACACGGCGTAAAAGTAAAGGCGAATACGCCACGTTTGACAGATGAGCGAACGAGAAGCGCATGTCACAAATTTCTGGCCATGGTCCTCCAGGAAAACAGTGGGATGATCATACCTCGTAATTCGTTTAAACTGCAGCAGCATTTTTTCTTACGCTCACATCGTTGTTTAGTTTTTACGCCAAATTTAGCACAAAAAAGGTCACGTGACGAAAATTTGTCGGCTAAATTTAGTGGGGAACGAGACTTCCTCTACGTTCACGCAGTAGCGAAGCCGGGGAGACAGGCCCGTAACAACTGCCGCTGTAAAACATTGGCAGCGACCTTTACCTTAGCATATCATAACGCATCAAAAGCATTATATACAATTGGAGAAGAAATCGGTCTGTCAAGTGACGTACATTTTGCCGGTAAATTTAGCGAGGAAATTGAAATCCATTGCATGTCCCGTGACGTCGAGTCACGTGACATAAATTTTCGGCTAAATTTAGCTAAGGAACTGAATTTGTGTATAGTTCTCGTGATATAAAGTTCCCGGCTAAATCTAGCGTGAAATGCACGGACGAACGGACCAATGGTTAGACGCGCGCAAAAATGTTTGGGTTTAGGAGGCAGCGTTAGAAAGCATTTCATGCTTTAAAACGTGCCCAGATTTCTCAGTTGACTACAGAAGAGCGTCGTTTTAAAGCGGTTGTTTTGTGCTGCCTGCGCGGGAGTCGGAACTAGCAGATAGCGATCCGAGTGCAACCAGCGGCAAGGCCACTACAGGCAACGGAGGAGGACAGTTATCGAGCGACGCCATATGTGCGCAAAGTTTTGCGCTAACTTTATGTTTATTATAGAGCCCGCAATATAATCACTTTCTATCGCAGGAAATGTGGGTAACGTTTCACCGGTTCCGACGCTCCTGTCTATAGTGCGGGCTTATAACGTACACTCTAAAAATGTCCATGAGTCTACTTTAACGCATAATACTCGTAAAGCCAATCACCACAACTTACGGAGGCACCTCAGCGAATGACACGTAAGTTGCGGTGATTGGCTTTCCGAGTATTTTGCGTAAAAGTGGACGAACGGACTTTTTTAAGAATGTAGCGAACGCCACCTATCGAACACGCCTTGTCAACGGACATTTCTGCGTTCAATCTTAATGGGTCTGTGCATTGATATTCGCTTGGAAGGTCTTCGCTTCACACGAGCTTAGTGGCACCAGTCGGACCCAAGTATATTTGCACGCAAGACATCTGACCAAGAAGCTCCTTTGTTGCGGTGTAACGTCAAAAAGAAAAGTCAGTGTTTTATTTCAATCTCTCCTTCGTGAAACTCGATAACGCAGATGTGTGTCGCAGTACCTCCCAGCGGCGATATTTGAATACGCCTCATAACTTGGACCCGAGCATTGCGTGAGCACTCGATTGAGCACGTTATAATAAATAGCTGGTGAAGCATTCTGGTGGTGGCCCGTGTCCAATCGCTGCAATAACGACAGTAGCCCAACCGTGAGCCACTAAATGAGGTGCACTTAGAGTATCGGCAGTCCGTTCCCCGATATTGACGTGAGCGCCGCCATTTTGGTGCTTGTGCAGAGCAGACGCAACTGCCGATTACCATGATTCAAAAGTGCGACTTTCTCAGCATTAGATTTGATATTAGAAAGCTTATGTATTATTGCTTTGCTTTGTCGCGAACTGTTTAGGCATTTATGGATTACGGAAAAGCGTTTCCTGTGATTTCAGATAAAGATTCAGAAAACTCGCAACCATAATTTTAAGCCACAATATGGCCAAGTGTCGTTACTCTGAAGATAGGCTTATTTAGTGGCACTAGCCCAACCCTAACAATATCTGGTACTGAGCGCTTGCCCTGTGCTTTGCCAACACCAAAGCGTGGCTATGATCAAAATTGGGTTCATATGGTTGGCTCCAGATCGCGTGATCTGCAGCCGACCATTGTTCTGGCTCCTTTTTTTGATATTTTCCCTTCCATTTTTTGCGGCGACTTTCATTGCATGTGGTGGAAAACGAATTCTTGTTTGATAGTCATTAATGTCAGGGATTAGTTCGAAGTGGTTTTTGTGCCAAATACCTGAGCCTTTGCATCGCCCCTTTAAATGGGCCATGAAACGATTTTTCAACTTCTACCTTCATAGGGTTCCTCCTCAACTCAAAACGAAATGAGAAATCACGTGGTCGTGACGTGCTTGAGCTAACGGTACCATGGCTCCAAGCTTGCACAGTCGTTTTAGGCACACCATGGGGGCTCTGATTCGCGATCGATGATAAGTACCATCAGGGCACTCATTGCCCACGAACGTGAATGTAAATATTTGTTGATGGATTGATTGTTAACGAGCTCTTATGTTCGAGTGACGCAGTGCTTGTGTCCCATACGCGAGCTGGGGCAGGCTGACGTGCGTGGGGCAATGCGGATGTATCGTAGTGAAAAGGCAGAAAAATTTTGAAGGAGACAGATCACAGAATAGTCCGGTATATTTTCAAATTTTCGAAGCGAAAAGCAGACATTTGACTTTCTACCTTCTTTTTTTGGCTCACCAAACAATATCGGGTTAGCAAGATTCTAATCTAAAATTATTTATTCCCGAATAAATTCATTTCATGGTCCCAGTAAGGCCAGACTCTGCGATGATACAATCGCGAGTTTGTGGCCAAGAACAGTGCTTGCACTGCACGAGTGCGCATGCTTAAAAAGGACGCTGAAAGCTTGGAGTTCACTTTTGTAACTTCTGCAAAGCTTACACTTAAAGTAAAACGCAGTATAGTAAAGTTGTTCCGGACGAACTACTTTAAATGGTAACTCTAATCAAAAGTCGAACTCCAGGGATAGACTGATATCTATTTGCGGAGACTACATAGGAAATCTGCTAAAATATAATCCTAATACGAAACCTCAATTCACTCTATAATTGATATTAAAAATGCTACCACCATCTTTCCAGCGAACATTCAACGGGTTGGCTGTGGGTCAAGCAACCCTGTGCCCTTACATCATCTTCGTATTCAAGGATGTTTCTTGCTGCTACTGCCACTTATTTCTCCGTGTTTTTCCACTGCTTTTTCAACTGTCCCAGCGGACGATTTGTGATTGTTAAGTTACGTCTTAGCGGTTGCAGTTTCTAATGCCCTTGTTACACGGGCACACTTAATTGCAGTTACGCTAAGCCACAGTTAGCGCACAAGACTTGCGGACAACAATCTGCGGCTGTGCAGTCAAAACCATGGGCGAACGTGCGCTTGAGCATCTTGAGCACCCATCAACGCAGTGCACGCGCGCTCTTCACTTCTTCTGAAATAGCTGTCCTAGAGTATAGTGCGTTAACTGTGGTGCCGCGTAACAGCAGTTAAAGCTGAGTTAACCGCGGTTAAGGGTGCCCGTGTAACTTTGGCGATCGCGCACGAATATTATTGACCCCTTTCTCTGCTCAAGCGTGTCGTGGTGCCGAAGGTAGCATTCACTGGCGCATAGCTTATACTTCAGTTAAGTTCATTGAGACTGCAGTAACGCTACGCGCAGCTAGCCCGCACACCTAGCTTTCAGACATGCCTTTTTAGAGCGAGGGCTCGTTCTGAGGAAATATGATTCAATGCCGTGACCTCGTGCGCTCTTGCTGGTTGCATTGGCTGCAGTTTCAGCTTTAGGCTGAACCATAGCCTCCTTTATATCCGTTTTAAACACGCGCCAGTTTGGGCCGCCATAGCTAACCTCCTCTTGTTTAACGAAATTCCGAGCCACTGAAGCGGGCGTTTATGAGGCTCTACAGAGGCCCATACGCTGGGGAGAAGGGCGCACTAACACCTAAAGTGGCGAACACCTGTCCTGCTGTGGTAATGATGAAGTGAAGTGAACGGAATTAATGGAAACAAAAACTGACGGTCGGTTATGGTGGCGCCCATGCACAGCTGCTGCAAAGCGTCTACACTCTAAGAAAAAAGTGGGTGTAGCCGTTACACCCTGTCCCATATACGACACCCCAAAACCTCAGTTCGACGTACAGAGTTCTGACGTCGACCTGACTGCCCCAACTTTTGCGAAAGGGTTGATGACGGTGCGATATGACATAATAAAACGCTAAAGTACGGAGCAAAGTCTACAGGAAAAAAACAGACAGGTTTTGCAGTGGAGCCTAGAAAACCCGATAACTTTTTATGCAGTCAGTCACACTTACATTAACAATTTTAATGAGTTCTACAACTCGGCTATCAAGCCGCTCGTGAAATTTTGTAGCGTAGGTACAACGTCAGTGCGCTGTACATCCAACTGAAGTTTTGGGGTGTCGTATATGGGACAAGGGATGTAACGTCTACACCCCCTTTTTTAGAGTGTATACTGACAAATCCTGGCAGATCGCCACGAGAAACGGCCGCCGAACTTGAAAAGTTAGTGTGGCAGTCAATGGATGAAACGATAGCCACGTGACGGGCGCCCCGCAGCGCAGGGACGCCAAAAAACATTTCTACCCAGCTATGGAATGTTCGCTCATGCTCCTCGCGGTAAACGCGCTGCCGCTTCTTTTCTTGTCGGGTTTGAAAACCATGTTTCTGGTCCTCGGCGCTGCAAAAGCTGTGCGCTGACGTCCAGGTTCCCTGAGAAATACTCTGTGCTACCATATCCTCGCACTCCAAATCTGCGACCGTTCACTCCGTTGTACCGTTGGCTCCGTTGTCAAACTGCCAAGCTTTGTGAGAATTGAAGAGGCTATGGTCGGACGGAGTATATTCCGTCCCTGCTCCGAGCGAGCTTACGATTGGCTTTCATAACGCTTTTGCAGCATGCATTGATCACAGCAAAGATTGTAGTTCCCAGAATCAAGTGGGAGCTCATTCTGAGCCAGTGCTCTTCATGGAAAAATTGCTTTACGGCTGACATTGTTATGAATGTGTAATATATTTGCTAAATAAGTTTGATTTCTACGAAGCAGAGCTGTAAAACAGCCTTAGCATCTTATCTGACTTATTGAAACTGCCCTTGCGAATAGGCCTGCTGTACGTTTTGCGGTACCGGGGTTCGGACTTTAGATCACACGATTTTCATGCAGCTGATCACAAGGAGCTTCAAAATTCTCAAGCTGTTAGTTTAGGTATTGCCGGAGTCCCACAAAACAAAACTTTGACGTAAGATAGATACAAACTTTTAGACCTTCGACTAAACGCTTTTTTTTTACTTTTCAGCCCTATAGACTCAGATGTTCTACGACATGATTCGCTACTACGAGCTCGCCCGCGTACTTAAAGTCTTTTCCACATAAATAACGAAAATGTACCGGAATTCCCATTTATTAATCTTGAAAAATCACCCAGCCAATTTAGCTTTCCACGTGCCCATCAGCTGGCACTTTTTCGACAATACGGATAGGATTTGAGAAGGACGAGGAGATAAAACCGCGCGTAGACGTCGGAGCTTGCTGTTGCAGCACGTTCGAAGATTGGGGGGATTAGTGGGCGAGTGTCCGCAGGTCGTGAACCATCTAAGAGCACGTTTAGCGAAATCTCGTGCTGCAGAACTTAGGGATCCTGGACTCATTCCCCGCCCCTACCCGTTTCGATCTGTATGAGCATGATGTCGTCTTGTGGTCGCGTATCACTGCTGTGAGGTGAACGTTAAAAGAGCCATGAAGCTATTTTTCTACAATCACTACCTCACGTTAATAACTGAATAAACTTTGCTTTGTTCTTTCTTCTAGGCAATGGGAGTCACCGAAAAAATTCAAAATATATGAGCATCATTCTTCCACTCAACTCCCGAAGCCAAAAGAAGCGGCCACGTGGCTTTGTGCCTATCCTATACCGCCAACGTTAATCATGGCCAGCTGGGGTTGTCAGAGTAGAAAACGCGTGCTGAGCTCTGAGTCATTGTTAAGGCCCTACGCACAGTTGCGATTGAGAGCTTTTCGGTGTGTTTGACTGCGTTACGACTTCGAGAAGCCAGCACATCCCTATTTCTTATGTCGCGTGCCACGCTATTTTGTAGGTGGATTCCACGCTTCATATGAGCACTGATCTGTCGGATGACACCCTTCTGTTTCTCAATGCAGCGCTCTCAGACGTCAGCGCCTTTAAACGCAACTGTGTTTGGGGACTTATACTCTGTTTCATACTTAGCGTGCAACGCTGTTAAAGCTACTGGCGCGAGTGAAAGCGATGTTTATTATATTTTTTTGGAAAAATCGACTGTTGCTTGTGCACTTAGTGTGCACATGTCACTGTCGATAGGGAAGGGGATTGGGTGAAAAGGAAAGGATAGAAAGAGAGAGGATTAGGTTTGGGGGGGGGGGGGAGCGGGGTGCAGGGGGATGTCCTGGCCGTCACCGGCATGTCGAGTCGTAGGACGACCCAAGCCTCAGGACGCAAAGCCTGTCGAAGTTTGATGTGGAGCCGTCTTAGGGCGAATAGCTAAATATATCTTCAAGCTGCGGTGGCTGGTAGCTGTGCTCCAGGGCTAATATCGGCACGAACGTTCCGTTTAAGGAATGACGTTTTTCGTCTTGGTAGAACAAGGTGTGTCCGAAATGCAGGTTTAGTAATCAAGAGCTGGAGCGGTAGATTGGGTAGTCGTGCCTTGTTCTGGTGTGTTGAACTGGAGGTGGTCTCCTAAAGAATATCTAGGAGAGCCGTGTCCTTCAGGTAAGTTATTAGTTTTTTTAGTGCCATGTCTGTCACAGCTCGCGTTGCCCGTGGATGTAGTAGTTCCTCCAGGCTAGCGCTAGAGAGTCCGAGGCGGGAATAGGCGTTATGGAGGGCAGTACGCTCGTCATTGTAGTCGGTGCAGTGTAGGAGGAGGTGCTCGGCGTCGGCAGTTTCCTGGCAGGTTTGGCAATTGGGGTCGAGATCAGGCCTGAAGCGGCCTATCCACGCTGGTGTGAAAGCGCTTCCGGTCCGCAGACGGTGGAGCACCGCGGCAGTGTGACGGTCCAACCCTCGTGGGAGACGGGCTGAGAACGTGCCTTCCGCCACTCTCGGGTCCGGATTTTGTCGTGTGATGGTTCTTCTCACTAGAAGCTTGGCGTCTGCGAAACGGGGAACTGTAGAAAGCGGACATCCGGGGTCCTTGTGAGCCTGTGCTGCTAAGGAATCGGCGACTTCGTTTCCCCTGATGCCACAATGACTGGGGATCCACTGGAAGACAATCTCGTGGCCTTTCTCCTGGAGCTCGGCTGCATCTTGTGCGATTGACCGCGCCAGAGGCGTAGCCCTTTCTAGCCCCGATAGTAGCCCGAGAGCCGCTCTTGAGTCGCTCAGGATTACCCAGCTGAGCCCCCGTGCGCAGCCTGTCCGAATTCCCCAGAGGGCAAGTCGTATGGCCGCGAGCTCTGCGGTAGTAGAGGATGCCTGATGGGACAGGCGCTCGTGTATACCTACGGCTGCAGCCTCAAAGAAGGCCGCTGCTGCTGCTGTGCCTCCAGAGGGGTCTACCGACCCGTCGGTGAAAACGCGCGTCCGCCCATCGTACTCCGCATCCAAGTGGCTTTCCGTCAGCTGCCGAGCGGTTACCACTGCTGCGCTCTTCTTGGTCCGCAGCCCTGGTATGCAGATACTAACCCTCAGAGGGTGGGGATCTGTGTGCAGTGCTGGAAGTGGCGCTAGCGGTCCCGGTGTACCCGCGATGTCGCCTAAAGTGCAGAGGTGCGCTCCCAGTTCCGAATCTGTACGTTCGGCGATGCCTATCAAAAGAGTGGTGGTAGAGTCGCAGTTGCTCATTCGGATGAGATGTCCGAGCGCTCGTTCTTGCAGAAGGTTTTCAACGGAATTCATACCCGCTTCGGTAAGAGTGTGTCGTGACGATGCCGAACGGGGAACTCCGATGCAAATTCTTAGAGCTACGCGTTGCGCTCTCTCTAGGTTCTCGATCTGATTGCCACTCAGTCGAATGAGCGGTAAGGCGTAGAGTGGGCGAGCCAGAATAAGACCCTTGTATAGCTGTAGCAGCATCTGTTGTGATGTGCCCCAGGTAGTTCCACCCAGCGCACGGAGGATATTTGTGTGCGTTCGCATCCTCTGGAGCACCACCTGCATTGCTGGGCCCCACGATAGCCTCCAGTCCAAGGTAAGTCCTAGGTACGTGGCTGTCTTCTCCACTCTCACCGGGACATCTCCGATGAACAGGGTCGGTTGGAACTTTGAGGGTCTCCTTGGTGCGTAGCATAGAGCAACGGTCTTTTCAGCCGATGTTGTCAGACCCAGCTGATGCAAGTGGTACACAGTGTTTGTAAGTGCTCTCTGGAGGGCGCGTGCCATCCGTTGCCTACGGTAGCCCGGGGCCGTGGCCCAAAGCGCCACGTCGTCCGCATAGACAGCCATGCTTATCGGGAGTGCTGGTTCCTCGCCTACCCTTGCTGCGGCTGGGAGTGATGCAATCGCCAATGCAAACAGAAGCGGACTGACTACGCTCCCTTGGGGAACGCCATGGTCGACTCGTCGGGGCTTGCTCAGCGCTCCGCCGACCCTTACGCACATGGTGCGTTCACTGAGGAATGCGCAAATGTAGCTAAGAGGTCGCCCACATACCCCGAAACTACGCAGGGCTGAGATGATGATTCGGTGCGGGAGGGCGTCGAAGGCTTTACGGACGTCTAGAAATACGGCCATCGCCGACCAACCTTGTGCCTTGGCCTCCTCCAGCGAGCTGGTGATGTCACCAATTGCGTCCGCGGTGCTCCTGTGGTGGCGGAACCCTGAGAAGCAGTCTGGCAGAGCCCGGCCCTCTCAAGGTGGTAGACTAGGCGACGTAGCACCATTCGTTCCATCACTTTGCCGAGGCATGATGTCAATGAGATGGGCCTATAGGAGCTTAGTTGGTCTTGGGGGTTTCCCGGGTTTCAGCAGCGGTACCGTGGTTGCTTCTCTCCACGCTTCTGGTATTTTAGCGGTCCTCCACGTGGGGCTTAATCTCGTTGATCATTTGCACGCGTTCTCGCGCAAACAAAACAATAGAGACAGCCACGCGCTCACGCCAGTAGCTTTGACAGCGTTGCACGCTAAGTATGAAACAGAGTATAGTTCGGTTATTCTTGTCAACCCAGTGGTTGGACACGAACTACTACCGGAGAGGAATTGCAACAATAAAAAAAATATTTACAATAAAAAATGACACCATTTTCCCGAGGGGAACCATGGGGTGATGCGGAGCATCGTGTTGGTTCCGAGGAAAGAATAAGTTGCGTGCTGACGTCGAGAGATGGCGCCACCAACTGCCCTAGCGGTACCCCTACGCGAGCCTTCGTCGCGGCTCGCGACAGAGAAACTTGGAACGCTCGCCGCTCGCCGTTTATTTTTTTCTCACACTTGATGGAGAGGAGACTCAGAGGAGGGAAGAGTCTGCGCGTGCGCGCGCGGTGTGAGGAGAAGCGAACGCACGCGCAGTGCACGCAGCTGGTAGAGAGAGAGAGCGGAGAGAGTAACGCGCAGCTGTTGGAGAGAGAAGGAGGAGAGTTGCGCGTGCGTAGTGTGACTGCGGACTACGACGCCGACGCCGCGGGACATAGACCCGAGCAAGAGATGCTCCGCATCTAAAACGCAAAGGCAAGAAATTTGTATAATAATTGTTCCCAAACCGCAATGGAGGCGCGAGCAAATAAAAATAGAGAGGTTTAGGATAGGTGCCCCCAATCTTTAGGTTCCCCTAAGAAATTGGGGGACCCGAACGCAACATGGTTGTTGTCGACGGCTTATAGTATAGAGGTTCCGCAGCGCAACGCAGCGCGCTTACGTTTCCTGTTTGCAGCGCCAATGCGGCTAACGAGCGTAATAATCAAAAAAGAAAATTTTGAATAAACGTAAAACAAATGCTCTTAGCAAATACTTGTAGTTTACAAATAGTATTTAAAGTAAATTTCAATAAAGCCGGCTGAAACAAGATACACTCTAAGATCAGTATAAATGTTGTTGGCTGTATTCAGCCAAAACAATCCAATCCGTAGCGCGTTCTAATTGGGCGCTCGTTCTCTGATTTTTGGGGTGTTCGTGTGCGCTTTGACTTTCTGTCGCCCAAGATTCAGGCCTTCAACTATGCCGAAACTGAGACGAACGCGAGCGAGCATACTGTGCGAGCAGCTGTTCTATTCATATCTGAGCTGAAACGACCTTGAATCCTTGAAATACTTGTTTTCAAGCTGCAGTTATCGTGCCACAACCGGTATTCACTCGGAGCCACGGAGTAGCAATACGTTGCCATGTCAACGGTTACCGCATCACGTTAGGCCTAGGAACGGGCAGAATCAGGAACGATCTTTAAAATGGGGCGAGCCCACCGCTCATTCTTTGTGACTTGAGCGAGATAAAGCAAAGCTAAAGCCGGTTGCACCAATCATTGGCAATGAAATTGGCTAATACTGTAGCGACCATGACGAATTTGCTCCGAAACAAGCGGAAAGGGCGCCGCCATGTTTGCCGACGCAACCCGGCCCCAAGCAGTTAGGGGGGGGGGGGGGCGCACACTATTGGTCGGATTCTGCGTCGGGGGCGAGCGCCAACCCAAAAGCCCAAGCGGAGTTTTGGTTCTGCGCAGGCGCAGTAATGAGCCCCTGTTTCTTGAGGGCCCCCAAGCTTTGGGACCCCCAATTCTAAAACTATCTAATATGGGTGTGGCCCATGACTAGGGCGGTACCTGGCTCCATTGAGCCTAGCTGCTTGCATTTAATTTCCTTGAGCCGGCCATTTAGTGGTGAGCAATTTAACCTCCTTTCACGCTTCGCGAAATTCTTTTGGTACCGTGTAACCATGAGCCATGTAGGCCGCCTCGAATCAGCGCTTTTGGGAGCGGATTTTGGTTTCAGGAATGGATAACCATTCCTCTGTGATATGCGTTGTTGACGAAAAACTGTGGCTCATTGAAGAGCAAAGCTGCTGTGGCAAAACTATTGTCGCAATTGTAGTCTGAAGAAGAAGAGGATCGAATACGAAAAAGGTTGTTCTTCACCGGTACTGGAGCAGGGCGGTCGACTTCAGCTGCCACGGCAGCATACAACAGATTGGCGACGAGTGATTTGCATGAGCCTAGCGGTGCCGCCTCATTTCCTTCCTGCTCCCGGGAGACCTGCTATCCTGGGAGACCTAGGGGGCTATGTTTCACGTTTTGGACTCCCAGGAGACTAGGGAGAAGGAAGTGACATCAACGACGCTCTTTGGATGTTGATTGGTGGAGTCGCTGATGACGGTGACTTTCGGCGATTAAAATACAGTCATTCACACCTACGTCACTTCCTTCTCCATAGTCTCCTGGGAGTCCAAAACGTGCGACATAGCCCCCAGGGGTGCTATGTTGAGCTTTTGGACTCCCAGGAGACTAGAGAGAAGGAAGTGACGTAGGTGTGAATGAACGTATCTTAGCAGATGACGGTATCTTAGCAGATACCGTCATCAGCGACTCCACCAATCAACATCCAAAGAGCGTTGTTGACGTTACTTCCTTCTCCCTAGTCTCCTGTGAGTCCAAAAAGCGCAACACACAGGGCCTTTGTTGGCGGACCACGAGTTCGGACTCATGGCAGACGAGTTCATCCGAGATCAGCTGGTGGCGAAGACTACGAGCCAGCAGTTACGAGAGCGTCTACTACTGGAAGGAAGTAGTCTAACCCTGGACCGGGCGTTGTCCATCGGCCGACTGGTCGAGGAAGCGGTCCGGTACTCCAAAGAGCTCGTATCGTCTTCATCGGTGCAGAAGGTGGACGTTAAGTCTCCGAACGCCGAGCGACCACAGCGTCCATAGGGAGAACCTTCATCCTCCACTTCGAAGAAATGTTACCGCTGCGGGTCGTCGGGACATCTTGCAAATTCCGCTACATGCAAAGCAAGAGGGAAAAAGTGTGCTGGATGCGGGAAAGTCGGACATTTTCGTGCTGTCTGCAAGAGTACCGCCAGTCATACTAGCAAAGGGGGTAGTGTCAGAGAAGTTGCGTGCTTGAATGGCTCTGACGAGGACGTTCTTAGTATTCTTCACGTGCACGATAAACCGAAGAGCGGTATCTACATTTCAGTTCAAGTCGAAGGAACACCCCTATCATTCTTGGTTGACACAGGGTCAGCAGTTTCCATAATGTCGGAAGATACGTACAAAAAAACTTCAGTTCTGCTTACCAGCTGCAAGGTACGTCCGCAAGTTTGTTCGATTTTTCACAGCAGAAGATCGCAGTAGCAGGCTGCTTTGTTGCTGCTGCCGGTTACAAGAAGCGCAAGGCTTCTGTACGCTTCTACGTTGTCCCGAACGGTACGGACATACTCGGCATCGACGCCATCGCTTGTTTATCCCTTGAGATCAGCGGTAGCGCGTTGAAATGTTTCAACACCACGTGCGTACCAGTCTGGACTCCCTCGAAACTTGGTAGATGACTTCGCTCACCTTTTTGACGGCACCCTCGGTACCGCGAAGGAGTTCGCTCACAAGGTGAAGACGCGTCAAGGAGTTCAGCCCGTTTCTGCCAAGCTGCGAAGACTTCCTTTTCTGTCAGGGACGAAGTCTCCGAAGAGCTCCAGCGACTTCTACAAGCAGGCGTCATCGAGAGAATTGATGCGTCCGAGTGGGTCTCGCCGATCGTGGCAGTGAAAAAGAAGAACGGGAAAGTTCGACTATGTGTCGATTTAAGAGAAGTAAACAAGGCCGTCAGTAATTGATAGCTTTCCGTTGCCTCACACTGAGGAACTGCTACAAGCACTAGTCGGAGCTAAGTACTTCTCACGCCTGGATCTATCGAGCGCGTACCATCAGGTCCTTTTGTGCCCGGAAAGCCGAGACCTGACGGCGTTCATAACCCACGATGAACTTTTCAGGTTCACCAGGGTTTGTTTTGGGTTGGCATCGGCTCCTGCTGCGTTCCAGAAAATGATGACTACAATCCTGAAGGGATGTCAACAAGTACGCTGCTACCTGGATGACATCATTGTTTTTGGAACTACCGAAGAGGAGCACCTCAAGAATCTGCATGAAGTTCTCCGTCGCATCAGCGAAGCGGGCTTGAAGCTAAACGACAAGTGCATCTTTAATGTTCGGGAACTGTCATTCTTGGGGCATGTTGTCAGCGAGCGGGGAGTGTCACCCATGCAAAGCCATGTTGACGCGATTGTCAAGGCTCAAGCACCTACAGACGTCACCATGCTACGTTCGTTTCTGGGCATGGTCGGCTACTACGCCAAGTTCATCCCTCGGTATGCAGAGCTGGCAGAACCACTACGTGAGCTACTACGCAAGGGTGAACCTTTCCGCTGGACGGCTGCTCGGGAAGACAGTTTTCAGAGACTGAAGTCCTTACTTTCCTGTGAGCCTCTCCAAATGTTCGACCCTAAGCTGCCCGTGGTCGTGACAACTGACGCCTCAGCATACGGCCTTGGAGCTGTTCTACAGCAGAAGAAAAATGGAGACCTTGTGACCGTCTCCTTTGCTTCTCGAACCCTGACGCCACAGGAGCGGAAGTACTCCGCTGGAGAGCGTGAGGCGTTGGCCTGTATGTGGGCGTGCGAGCACTGGCGCGTTTTCTTGTGGGGTCGGCATTTTACGCTGCAGACCGACCACCAGTCACTGTTGACACTGTTGGGCTCGCAAGGGACTGGCCAACGACCATTCAGGATTGCAAGATGGTATGCTCGTTTGCTCGCATACAGCTTCACCATGGTCTTCAAGAAGGGAGAAGACAACTTTGTGGCAGATGCTCTTTCGCGTATGCCTCTTGATGCGCCCGGGGAGACCCAGGAAGACGAGGTTGTCTGTGCCATTTCTTCGTGTCTATCGCAGCAAGAGTTAGTCGAAGAGACTCGGCAGGACAACCGTCTGCAACAAGTGATTGCTTTGACAACCGGCACCTGGCCACCAAGAAAGGAGCTGCATCCTGACCTGGCACCCTTTCACCAAGTAAAAGAAGAACTTTCCACGAGTGGAGACCTGCTGTTTCGGGGAGATCGCGTTGTTGTTCCTACCGCTCTTACTGCGAAGATTGTGGAACTAGCCCACGAAGCTCACCCTGGAATAACAAGAACTAAGCAGCGGGCTCGAGACTCGTATTGGTGGCCTGGAATGGACAGACACATTGAAACTGCAGTTAGGTCCTGCGGTGTTTGTCAAGCAGTTGACAAGTCTGCAAAACCCGTGGTACCTCCTCTACATCCGGTTGCATTTCCGTCTGCTCCCTGGGAAAAAGTGGGAGTAGACATTATTGGGCCCTTTGCCAATGCTCCAAGCGACTGCCGGTACGCTGTAACACTAATAGATTATTTCAGCAAGTGGCCCGAAGTGTGTCTGACGGCACTAGTGACGTCAAGAAAGATCATCTCGTTTTTACGGGCAGTGTTTAGCCGGGAAGGCTACCCTACTGAGCTTGTGAGTGATCATGGCCCTCAGTTCGTTTCTGCTGAGTTTGAAGCATTTTTGACAGAACGGGGAGTGCGACACACCTTCTCTTCGGTGTACCATCCCCAAAGTAATGGACAGATCGAACGTTTCAACCGGGTGTTCAAGGACTTTGTGCAAATCAGTGTCCAGGAGCAGCGTCCCCTAAAGGAAGCGGTGGTGGAGTACCTAGGAGTCTACCGTTGTACTCCTCACGCTGCCACAGGCGAGAAGCCGGCGTTCCTCTTGCATGGACGCCATCCAAGGACGAGGCTGGACATCGTGGGGGGCCCGTCCAAGGATTTCTTCGATGAACCGACAAAGAGTCTGGGAGAGCTGCGACAACGAGTGACTCAGTACCAGCAGAAGTTCAAGAAGTATACGGATGCTCGCCGGGAAGCCAGAGTCAGCGTGCTGAAACCTGGAGATAGAGTACGGGTCAAGCTACCAGGACACATTCCAAAAGGTAGCCTCAGCTATTCTGCGCCCCTCAAGGTGGTGAAATACCTGGGGAAGAACGCCTACCGTCTAGAAGACGGGAAAGTGTGGAACAGGAAGCGGCTCGTCGTCGTACCACCAAGCACGAAGCCACCTCCTCAAGCTGACCTGGGCCACATCCCATGGTTCTCGACACCATCAGCGACCCCATCATCAACCGCATCTTCGCCTTCTATGGTCGCGCAACCACAATCACCTCCCGCGACATTGTTGGAGACTGCGTTGCCGGCATCTCCATCGACCTCGCCGGCACCGGGATGTCCCCTCATCAGTTCGCCCAGTTCAGTGGCCATGGAACCAAGACGGTCTGCCAGACAGACCTCCAGACCACAAAGATTGCGGGATTTTGTTTTATATTAGTGTTCTTGTTTCTAATGTTGTACATAGCATTTCCTTTTTATTCTTGAAGGGGGAACTGTTGTGGCGGCGCTACTGTCGCATTTGTAGTCTGAAGAAGAAGAGGATCGAATAAAAATGGTTGTTCTTCACCGGTACCGGAGCAGGGCGGTCGACTTCAGCTGCCACGGCAGCCTACAACAAGAGCTAAGACGTATAAAGTGCGTGATGCAACTGAGTATCGGTTGCCTCCGTTTAACTTTCGCAGTGCTGACGACGAGAAGACTGAGTGACCGATCTCGAAATGCAAGTTTCTTTATGTTAGGGAAGTTGGTTTTGGAAATAAATACAGTTCGCGTGAATGCTCTTGTTATGGTTTTATTTGCTGCTCTTTTTGCGCCGTGCAACCGACGTAGCGTCCTCGTTAAGCCTTATTGAGCGCAATTTGCTCAATTCGTGGTGGCCATAGTGACATGTAGACGACGGAAGAACTTTGGTCTCCTGCTTTCAGGGACAAAAGCTTCTCTCTTTCTGAATCAACGTTGGTTACAAGTGCGTTCCTCTTTCTTAGTAAGCACTATACCTTTGTTTCTAAGGTGTGCGCTATGAACTGCGTACTCAAATAGGGCGTCCAGTAAATACGCCGATCTCACCAGCCAGTTTGGCGGCGCAAAGCTTGCCTCAATGCATCGAGTGAAATTAAGTTATTCTTCCACCGTGCTTTCTGCACATGCGACAATCTCGGTAACGCTATGCGCGTGCTGAGCGCGAGACGACACGAGCCGTCTGGCGGGCTGCCACCTGCCGCCTGTAAGCTAAATGTATGGCGGAGTCACACATGCGTCAAACGCGTGATGATATTTGTCTATTCAATCAGCGCTCACTGCTTGTTTGCGACGGTAACCCTAGAAATGAACGACTACTTCAAAATATATGAATTGGCTGACGCTGACAGTAGAACATCACCAGCTCTAATTTAGGCAGGCGACGGTCTCAGCAAAAAACTAAAAAACAAACTTCATTCTCTTAATATATTATGACTCGCAGCTTTATAAGCAGATATCGAATAAATTTGGGAGGTTGGGCAAAACTTTTTTTTTGGATTTCCTCTTAATGTAATATACATTGAACGGGCGTCTGAACTGCTTTATCTCACCTTTCCGTCATCTCCGCCATCTTCTCCTGTGCAATTCGCGCCATCCGGTGATGCAGTGTACTCTCCCCTGAAGGTTGTTTCGTTAATGCAACATGCGACCCTGCAGATCGGTGTTTTGTTCTGTGCAGGATGATCATTCTGGAAATCAAACAAAATCGCAAATATATTAGGCAATATTGCTCTCAGAATCGGTAACATGTTAAATGGCCAAGGCGAAGTAAAGCCAGTAAATGCCGGTAATAATCGACCTTGTAGAGTAAAGTAACAAGTAGTGTCGCGTGAATTCGATAAAACAGATACACCCCAAAAAGTAACCCTCAAACCTGATTAATCAAAATCGGTTAAAAAAAAAACGATTTGGAATTGTTAAAAAAAGTCGAGTCTTATGAAAAATTACTTTTAGCTAAAACTGGTGGGAATTTTGGACACAGAACTTTGGCAGCGTTGCGGCTGGCGCGCTTGGGGCAAACGCGGGGCCATGGCTCGGAGCACGAGCGCGTAACGGTGGAACAGGACAGTTCGGCAATGGCGGCATAAGCCGCCGAACAGCGGAACATCGGATCAATAAATACCACGGTTATGACCTGAGCCCCTTTCTCCGGGCATTCGGTGAGCGAAAATACCACAAGCTTTATTTGTGTTGACTTAAAACACAGCCTTCAGTGAACTGTCCACGATAATGCAGATTTCTCCGAGAACCAGGCAACTGGGCTCGTTTTCTTCACGTATAAGTACCTGGACGATTTCTAAGTGTTGGGATCACGCCCATGTTCAATTAAGGGTGGGGAACCATGCGTCTGTCTCTTGTTTTTTTTTTAATCATAGGCTGTTGTAGATCCTTACTTTGATCCTAAACCCAAATTACCACTTTTAAAAAAAACGAATATGCGCAAACAAATGACCGCTGTGGGCTTCCAGCGCGACGCCACGCGTCAAGCGCCGCAAGCTGCGGAAGGGCGTGCCACAGTGTTGCGGGGCGTCGCCCCATGAACGGCTGTAGTTGGTGACAGGTTCAGAGTGCAGTGAAAGCTCCTCCTACCGCTCTCTTTTATGGCAAAACGATCGCTGGAGAGGAGGCAACCTCCACATCAGCGTTCGCTCTACTAAAGGGAAAAGAGGTCCGTGAGGCTTCTCCTTTTCTCTCAACCGGTCACCGACTATATAACAGCAGTGAGTCTAAGCTGCTCTGATACTTAGTCTGCTTGTGCCCAACTGCGAGACGGTAGTAGATGCTGTTAAACACCCGAACGAGCAGTGTCGTCCTGTCAATTACCGCGGCCCGTGGCGGGTGGCGGATCGTGCCCACAATCCTGAAACCATACCTTCGATTTGGAAGAAAAAAACTTCGAAAACAAAAGAGTCTAATTACAAACAATGAACTCGTGCAGCCAATATCGTTGATTAATGCAGTCAGTGTGCGAATTTCTATTGACACTGGTGCGACAAATGCGGAACCCAACTGTCTTTTAATGTCCGTCACCAGTTCATCAGAGCTTCTCTGCTTTTGTAAGGTACTGCTTCTCTCTGAACATTCGTGCAATTGCATTTCAGATTCTGAAAGATGTAAGGCAGTTTAATAAACAAGCTACTGAAATCAGAGGGAGGTGAGGGAGTGTAGTCTCGGCAATTATTCTAAAACCTAATTTATTTTCAAGCTGCAATAATACTTAAATTGAGGGATTTTAACATATACCGTTTTCTAGATCTGGCAATTTACAGTTCGAATTAATAGTGTACAAAATGATGGTAGGCAGTTGCATAAAAAAGCGTTGACGAATTTTTGCTGGAATGCATGCATTACATTTAACTGTTTTTTAAGTATAAAATATTTTTTCAGTAAATACTTATTCCAGTTTTCTGGCCTTCAAAACGTTGATGTAAATATTTTATTTTCAATAAAAGGCATCAGTTAAGTCTTTTTGACAATTGCATCGGGATTCAATACGTAATCAACGACAACGCTATGGATTCTTATCGTGTTCGCCTTTACTTTGCTGATATTGTTATTTGCACGATGTGCCATTTAATTCATAATCCAGCAAGTAGAGAGCTTACTTATTCTTCCCCATTAGTCAAAAAGTTCAAGTCATTTTTTTGGCTATTTAAAGTTGAAATGTTTGATTGAATCACTAGACATTGAAATAATCGAATAGCCGTTTTCCTTAAGAGCTTCCGAAAACCAACTGCGGCGGTCTACGTACTTTCTAGATAATGCGGGCTTGCCCGCTTTCTACAAATACCGACATTTATTGAAGAGCAGACTTGTTTTTCAAATTTCGCAGATTTTTCATGATTCAGAATGCATATGGCGTCTGAGAAACGTTGAGCGAACTTAAACAGTTTGTTTTCTATTTATGCCACAACATGCACATTTGTTGTCACCATTAGCGTACTTATGCTGCAACAGGCACGTTGGCTGTCACCGTTTATTGCCCTAAGCTGGGCGTGACTTTGATATACGGCGCTCAACATGGTATAGATCGACAAATTACTACAGCGAGAGCTTTCAGTGGGAACCCTCCGAGGGAATTGCGTGGTCGTCCTTCGGGAGAACTCCCAGTTCCTTGAGCGCGCTCGCGCAGGCAGAGCTTGAGTCAAGAGTGCAAGGAGGGCGTGCTGGAGGCTAGGCGTTAAAAAAAGGACAAACGCGCTCTGGAATTTGGATGCCGTTCTAATTTTGACAGTGTCCGTGGCTGACACTTCGTTTTGCAGGCGCATGAGCACGACCATCCAGGCACACGAATTTACATGCCGTTAGCCTCTGCCTCGCAAAGTTTGCAGTGTGTCCGTAGAATCTGTCTTTCAGCTACGGCACGCTCAGATGTCTTGATGTAGACAGAGTACGGATCAGTCACGGTAGAGGAATCGAGACGGAGCCAAAAATATCGTAGAAATCATCAGAACCGTGCTCAGGAGGCGGTGCAGAAGGGACAACGACACCATAATGATAGGGAATTAGACAAACGCTGAGCTGCGGTCGCTGTTCCACATGTCACGCAAAAAAATATATCCGTCAATTTCTTTCTTTTTATAGCGAAATACATTTTTTCGGTATCCTTAGTCACTGCAGACTTGCACTCCACGCTTTGCGTAAGAAAAGTTAGACTAGAATAGGGGTGCGAAACATGTGGCCCAGTGCGGCCTGCGGAAACCAAACTGCAAGATGTGCTCAAAACGTCAACCAGTACGATGATGCAAGATGTTGAAAACCTGTCTGCCAGATATATGAAAACCCGCGCAGTTCCCAATAAAGATTTTGTTGGCCCGCGTTTTTTTCGAGTTGTGCACCCTTGGCACTAAACACTACAAAAACAAGTGTTTAATATTTTTGTTACATTTATATGGAGGGTGTAATTCAAACATCTGTAAGATGATAAAACATATTTGTCCCAACATTAATCATTTTGATTGTTTGTCTTCACAAAGAGAGTGTACTCAGGCTTTTAGCCCTCATTTGACAAGAGTGTCGTCATTGTCGATGGTTTAGTCGAGCATCCATGGTGCTCACATTTGTTCAGGTGCGCGAACAATCCCCCCGCGCTGATCAATTAAAAAATAAATCACACACAGTTCTTCGCCCGTGGAAATATTTTCGTGGAAATATTCTCCAGCAATATGTGTTTTTTGATTAGCGTTAGAACTGAGAACTCATTGTTGCTAGATATAATACTAGAGTCAAAATATTTTGCTATATTTGGCGGCCGAACAAGCTAACTCTTAATTTAGATTGAATGTCGTTTGAAACAGCAGTCAATCACATATAAGTGTTTGTTGCGCTTTATATGCAACACCATAAGTATCATAATCATCGTTATTACCACCATCATGATTAAGTGCGTTAAACCGGATTACAATGAGGGCAAAGGTTTGACTTCACAAAAACAAATATTTCCAAAATTACATATCATGTAAAACGACGATTAGTCAGTAAGGACCTTCGTGTGATCATATGGATACCTTGAGTTGACATAAAAAAAAATATATAAACGTCTTGACCAAAAAAGGAAAGTTAGAACCAATAAGGCGGGCTCTAAGCTCTTAGTGACCTGGAAGAAATTCAAGATGAAACGTGGGCTGCTTAATGTGTTTTCAATTCAAAATTCAAGCGATTCACTCTATCAGTTGTAATTTGTACAAATAAAGATTCTCAGCAATCTTACTTCTAACCTTACGCGTAACAGACTTATCAAATTTCATATTATTGAAAATGGTCTACCCACCGGGCAATATTGACCCTCCTGCGAGGACTTGCAGTACTCCTCTGTTTCCAAAATAGTCCACCTGGTAAGTCGCTTGTTCTTGGTATAATCGGAATTGGAGTATCCATCCAGCATGGTTCGGGACACCTGAAAGTACATACTTATTTAAACAAAAACAAAAACCTTGGCATAAGCAAGGATAAAATAAAATTTGAACAGTCGAAATCAGTGCCTCACAAATATTTCGAATTCTAAGGTTGCTGGCACTATTAGGTTGCGCGAGTTAGTGTTTGATACCACGGCATTTCGGTTATAAGACAACGCATGCTCTGGCATATTAACATAATATCAAACTCAGGCAAACTGATCACCATGTTGAGTATAGTAAAGCAGCTCGCTTTCTGCCGGCATCTACATCAGTTCAGATAGAATGATCGTGTTTACAAATGAAGAAGCTGATTCTGCTTATTAGGATTTAGAAAGTTCTATAGTTTTGCAGCAGCCTGGAACAGCGACCACAGCTCAGCGTTTGTGTAATTCCCTATCATTATGGTGTCGTTGTCCTTTCTGCACCGCCTCCTGAGCACGGTTCTGATGATTTCTACGATATTTTGGTTCCGCTCTCGATTCCTCTACCGTGACTGATCCGTGCTCCTTATGCAGACATCTGAGCGTGCCGTAACTGAATGATTCAGGACCTGCAAACTTGCAGGCAAGGCTAACGGCATGTCAATTTCGTCCTGGATGAATCGTGCTCATGCGCCTGCAAAACGTGTCAGCCACGGACACTGTCAAAATTGAACAGCATCCGTTCCCAGAGCGCGTTTGTCCTTTTTTTAACGCCTAGCCTCCAGCACTTCCTCCTTGCACTTTGACTCAAGCTCTGCCTGCGCGAGAGCTGCTCAAGGAACTGGGAGTTCTCCCGAAGGACAATTTTATAATTCCCGGTTTCCACTGAAAGCTCTCGCTGTAACATAATTTGTCGATCTATACCATGTTAGGCGCACGTATCAAACATCACGCCCAGCTTAGGGCAATAAACAGTGACAGCCAACGTTACTGTTGCAGCATAAGTACATAATGGTGACAACAAATGTGCATGTTGTGGCATAAATAGAAAACAAACTGTTTAGTTCGCTCAACGTTTCTCAGACGCCATATGCATTGGATAGTAATCTGTAACAATTTGAAAAACAAGTCTGCTCTTCAATAAATGTCGGTATTTAGCAGAAAACGGGAAGCCCGCATTATCTAGAAAGTACAGACCGCCGCAGTTGGTTTTCGGAAGCTCTTAAGGAAAACGGCTATTTGATTATTTCAATGTCTAGTGATTCAATCAAACATTTCAACTTTAAATAATAAAGCTAAACGTTTTGACTAATGGGGAAGAATAAATGCATCTCTACTTGCTGGATTATGAATTAAATGGCACATCGTGCAAATAACAATATCAGCAAAGTAAATGATACGATGAATATAGCGTTGTCGTTGATTACGTAATGAATCCGATGCATTGTCAAAAAGACTTAACTGATGCCTTTTATGAAGTAAAATATTGCTTAACGTTTTGAAGGCCAGTAAACTGAATAAATATTTACTAAAAATATTTTATACTGCATAAAAATATTTAAATGTAATGCATACATTCCAGCAAAAATTGGGCAACGATTTTTATGCAACTGCATGCGCCATCATCTTGTGCAGTATAATTTGAACATAAATAGCCAGATTTGAAAACGGTATATGTTAAAATCCTCAATTTAAGTATTCCAGCTTGAAAATAAATTATGTTTTAGAATAAATTACGGAACGCTCCCCTCACTATCTGGTTTCGGTAACTTGTTTATTAAACTGCGCCATCTTTCAGAATCTGAAATGCAATTGCACCAATGTTGAGAGAAGCAGTGCCTTACAAGAGCACAAGAGCTCTGATGAACTGGTGACGGACGTTAAATACAATTGAGTTCAGCTTTTGCAGCACCAGTGTAAATAGAAATTCTAACATGCAATGCGTTATCAACGATAATGGCTGCGAGTTCATTGTTTGTAATTAGAATCTTTGTTTTCGAAGTTTTCTTCCAAATCGGTGGTTTCAAGTTTGGGCACGATCCACCTCCCGCCATGGGCCGCGGTAATCGACAGGACGTACTGCTCCGTTCCTGGGTGTTTGACAGCATCTGCAATCTCACGGTTGGGCTTTCAAGCAGACTAAGGATCCGACAGCTTGGACTCCACTTGTATATAGTCTGTGACCGGTTGAGAAGAAGAGAGGAAACTTCTGACCTCTTTCCATTTAGTGACGAACACTGATGTGAGTTGCCTCCTCTCCAACGATCCTTTGCCATAAAAGAGAGCGGTGGAGGAGCTTCCTGCACTCTGGGCCATACTTAACTATAGCCGTTCATGGGGCGA
>JAZHYW010011976.1:0-38897 GCA_037355805.1 Ixodes ricinus
GGAAACATCGCTCCACAGCAGATGCCATAGCAGACGTAGTAACGTCATTCGAAGAAGCTCGAGCCAAGGGAAAAGCAATATTTTGCATTTTCTTGGATATACAGAAGGCTTCTGACGCTCTGCCCCATGCCACCATTCTCCATCAACTTACTCTCTTCGGCCTCATAGGAAGGGCTTGCGCCTACATTCGTGCATTCATCGAGGGCAGGACTCTGGTTGTAAGTGTTCAGGGAGTTACAAGCACACCAAGAAAAGTGACACAAGGAGTACCGCAGGGAAGTGTCATAAGCCGGTTTATTTTTAATCAAGCAATGGCATCTCTCCCCGCGGCGCTTCCTCCGATGACCTACCCACTCACCCGCGTACAAAGATCGCCATTTATGCGGATGATGTCACAGATGGACAGTTGGACTCAGAAACCAGGTGCATATGACAGGCCAGATTCTTCAGTTTGCGCTTGGTAGAACTGCCGCAGAAATTACTCTCTACGATTGGCATTATCGCCCTCCAAGACGGCTTTACTTTACAGAAACTCCAGCAGGTGGCAAACTGTTAAAATAATGCTTGACGGCGTGGAGATTCAAAGAAGCAGGTTCCACCTCTATTTCCGCCTTCTTATTGAGGATCTCGTGACATGGAGGCCGGCGGTGAAATGACTACTGCGGCAGTGCCGTCAACTACTGGCCGTACTCTGCACATTTCGGGCGCACAGCCAGCATTGTGTCCCACCAGATGGTTTACTAACGCTTTACAGGGGCCTCGTTCAGTCAAAGCTACTGTATGCAATTCCCTTCGTCAATGTTCGAAAACCTAAACAGACGCACTAGAACGTTTTCAACGTGTTGCGCTACGACTATGCCTGGGACTTCCCCCTTACGCAAGAAACGTTCCGACGCTAACAGTTGCCCAAGAGCAGCCAATCAGTCTTTGAGCAGAATAAAACAGTGATGCATTCCTTAACGCGAATGCACACCGTCCCGTCGGCGGAGTACATACTGTCCCATCTGCTTACACGATCATCATCAAAACTCGGTGAATTAGCAGCGCAGTTTCAACGTGACGTCGGAAGTCCGGGAACGCTCTATCCTCCCCGCCCTCCGCATAACGCAAGCCCACCACTGAACGTGCATGAGTCATTGCCAGACCTACCTAAAAAAGAGATCTCCATCCAACAGTTGCTCGTTCTGCCGTTGCCGTGGCCCTCGAAGATAAGTACGTAGGACACCTCGCCATCTACACTGACGGCTCAGTTGACATGAAGAGAGAAACTTCAACTTCAGCCTACACAATTACCGCCCTATCAACTGAAAAAGCTGTTCTTTTGAACATCGCGACATCATCTACGACAGCTGAGGCGGTTGCAGTTCTTCTGGCTCTCAAGGCCCTTCAGGAACGTCCTGCGGCCGGAAAAGCTGTGATCCTGACGGATTTTCGAGGAGCGCTCAATCACATCGCTGACACCGAGAACGCTCCCATGATAGCTCAGGAAACTGCACACTTAGTAACAGAGTTGGAGGACAATGGTTAAAAGCTCGCATTTCAGAGGATTCCATTTCACTGTGGAGTTCATGGAAATGAGCGTGCAGATACCCTGGCATCAAGCGCACATGACCTCTTATCAGCCACACGCGACTTACGACGGTTTCATGAAGCACGCCTTCTCATAGCGCGTGATCTCCGAAGGCGACACCCAGACCCAGAAACAGCCCAGGGGAGGAGCCCAATACCAGTCGCAGACGCCAAGCTGACATGGAGAGACTCAACACTTTTGCACCGACTTCGAACTAACAGAACCTTCACTATGGAGACTTTTTACCGCTTTGGAAGGTCCTATCAAGGAAACAGCCCCGATTGCGACGTATCCGGAGAAATAGAAGATCTCGACCACATCTTCTGGGACTGCTCAGAATACAACACTGCTTGGCAAACACTAGTGGCATCTGTTCAGAGGACTGGTGCAGACGTGATTACAAATAGGGAGTTTTTATTTCCTACAGGTACTAAGGAACAGGCGAAGGTGGTTCTCCGCGCATTACTGGATTTTGCCCATTAAACCAACCACTCCCCGAAGTGCCTCTAACATACCCATTCCTCCGATGAAGTGGAAGACAAGTGGACTTTCTTGAACTGCAACTACTTATGGTGCAAGAGTGTTTTGAAGTCCAAAATGACAATTGTGCTAGCCGTGAAACACGAATTTAATCTTGCCGCCGCTTTGCGGCGACGCGACAGACCTGTGTGGGTCATGAATGTGAAAGAGACACAACTACCAGCTAGATTGCGCGTCGCTGCTTCGCGACATGTGACTTAATCACAAGTTCTCATGAGCTTTGATCTGCCAACGCTTTACATTTCCTCTCCAGCTTTCCCTTCACATACGTTGATTGATTGGCATCCTTCTGCACATTTGCGGCCAACTATTTTTAACAAACCCCCCTCAGATTTTTTTTCCCATTCCCCGTTACCTATGTGAGTCTTTCCCCTTTCTAGAGGATAGCAATCTGCATAGGCATTAAACCACTTTTCCCGTTTTCTACAACCCCCCCCTCCCCCCCCCTTGGTGATGCGCCGCCATTCGCTTCCAAGGGCCGCTCGAGACACGGGCCTCGTGCACTGGCGCATTTGACGCTTTGGAAAGATAAACGAACACATATCAAAGGGCTTTACTGAGAGAGGGTGCTATGGTAATAGCTGGTAATAGTGATACGCGAGGCGTGACGCACGAGACCGCTCTCGGCTGTTGGAACAAGCAAGCGATCTCCACGCCTCCCTTTATTGCCCATCATAATAAACCTAAACTACTGAAGCGCATTCGCTGAGTTGGCTGAGTTGGGGGCTAGGAGAATTCAGGATACACTGCTAGTCTAAAGAAATGAAGCCGACGAAGAAACGAGTCTCCTGAGGGCCTCTCGTGCTATCCGCTCGAACACGCTACTCCTGCAATTTGCTCGTGGCCGGAATCGTGGTCAAATGCGTTTTTATTAAACTGAAACCCTTTTTCCCTTTCCCTTTTTCAGGGGCCCTTTTTTCAGGGGCTATGTATACTAACATCAAGAAATACTAACACTAATACATATTTTTCAAAAGGCCAGAGACGACGGACGAAAAATGGGACAAGACACAAAATGTCTCAACGTTTTGCGTGTTGTCCCCTTTTTTGTCTGTCGTCTGCAGTTTTTCAAAAATGTGTAACATAAACCAGCTAGCCTGCCTACTCACTCTATCTTCAATCACTAATACATTATTTTATTAATCAGACGCACTACCTGAAGCATTCATTTATCAATAAACCGTGCAAGCATTTCGGTTTGTCGAGCTAAAAAAACATTGCCAGTGATGATGATAGAGACGTCGACGATTTCCTGAGCTTTAGGAATGAGCAGTTTTTTGGCCTCTTACCAGGTGTCGTAAGAACGCATCAAAACCGGTTTGCTTATATTTTAGATTACCTAAGCTCTACATAAACAAGACAACCGGATGCCAATTATGAGGGAAGTCTAATGCATAACAATATATGTCTATTTATTACAACCCGCTTCATTAGAAACCAATAATTATATAATATGTTGATAAAACTTATGTTTCAAAAACGTAGGCTGCTAACGTATTAAGAATTTGTTAATGAAGAAAATCCCTCGTACACTTCTTCGAATACCTCTGAAGTTTCACACTTGTATCAAATACTTTACTGCAGTTTAATTTTCAGCAAATTGAGAGCTGCCATCACCTGGAACATAAAATATTGCTATGTTGGCAATCAAATAAGTCATCAGCAACTTCACATCTGCGTTTGAAAATTTTCACGAATAAAAAAAAAAACTATAAGAACTACATGTGCAGCAAATTTTGAAAGTCTTGTATATATAGCCAAGCAGATATCCGCGGTGATAATATGTCATTTTTGGGCAGCACTTGTGGAGGAACCGAAGTAATAAAAAAATATCAAAAGCCTTCGTTCACATGTGCTTTCATATCTTAACAAAACAGCATCGTCAAAATTGTGTTACATTTAATAGCCCTTTCAGAAAATAGGAACTAGCGGAGCAAGTGAGAGCTCACCTCGCTATAGGCGACGCTGTAATTATCCACGAACCTAGAATTTGACGAAAGTTATACCAGATAAAATATTATTACATTACCTTTAAATAAAACCACCATTAAAAAATACCCAGATTTAGACGAGTAGCGAGCGGCCGAAGAACACCTAAATTGCCTGAATCAGTGAAACCGGGGCCTTGAGAATGACCTTTACAAGAAAGCAGTTACCTTAGCACGCCAATGTTCGTGAAAATATGCAAGGTGGGCAATTCCACAATTATAAACTTTGACGACGACTTGGTTATAACAAAATATAAACAATTATGTCACAAAGAAACTTGTAGTTCTGAAGGTACAGTCATCGTAGTGGATATAGTTGGAAGTCGATCTGATGATAATCTTGTCCATTATGATGATCTGGATTTCCTTGTCGATTATGTTGAATGAAGTGACTCATTCCTATTGTTGCGACCTTCCGCTTCACCGGGTCACACTTAGGTGAATACACTGTATCGGCTATAAAGCTAGCTGAGTGCGCACGAGCTAAGGGAAGACGAGGAAATAAACGTGACGCTTATTTCCTCGTTATTTCCACATAAGCGTTCTGAAGCGAAGTGTCCTCTTGATTTGTGCCCACTTAACACAATACATGGCGTCAGAAGTGTTGCTCTTCAGTGAAAAGAACTGACGCCATGGTTGAACTACAGCCACCTGAAGGGTTACGGCTATCGGAGGACACAGCGGAGAATTGGAAGCGCTTCAAACAGCCCGTCGAACTGTACTTCCGGGCAACAGAAACGAAGGAGGTGAGGTCGACGCAGCAGAAGACAGCCATACTTCTTCACGAGGCTGGCCAGGAGGCCATTGACGTCTATAACACGTTTAATCTGAAAGTATCTGAAAAGGATGACTATGAACTGGTCGTGCAAAGATTCGCAGAATATTGCATTCCAAAGTGCAACGAAACCCTCGAGCGCTAAGTCTTTAGAACACACAAGCAGACGGAAGGTGAGAGTTTTGAATTGTTCTTTCGATACCTGCAACTAAAGGCCAAGTCTTGCAACTTCGGAGTGCTAGCCGAGTCGATGATTCGAGATCAAATTGTGTATGGAATACGGAGTAAGAAACTCAGAGAGAAGCTGCTGAAGGAAAAAGACATAACACTTGAGAGAGCCGTCGACTTCTGGAAATCAGCGGAAATTTCGGAGCTTCAAAGCAAGGCCCGGGAAACTCCCGATACGCTTGTAGACCCAGTGGATCGTAACGACAGAAATTCTCCCGGAAGACGTAAGCGTCAGTACTGCAGCTCAAGGCATGAGCCGAGAAAATGTCCAGCATTTGGAAAATCATGCAACAAGTGTGGAAAGAAGAACCAATTTTCGGTAGCCTGCAAAGACAAGAAGATGAACGTTGACAATGTTCATGAACGAGAGCTTACACAAGATGTCGAAAAAGATACCTTTGAGATTCTATCAGTCGATGGTCGCAAAGTAAAGCACGAGCGCGACTGAACAGTGATGGCGAAGATAGGAGGCCGAGACGTTCACCTGAATGTTGACACCGGAGCGTAAGCAAATCTTCTACCTTTCAGCATCTTTAAGAAACTTCAGGTGTCGACACAGCCAGTACCAAGCGCAACAACATTGCGAAGCTATGGAGGAGAAAAACTACAGCATGTGTGCAAGGTCTGCCTGTCCGTAGGGATTGGATAAACGATTAAAAACTTGGACTGTCTTCATCGTGAAGAAGGGCAAGCAAGCACTGTTGGGGCTTCAGAGCTGCTAGTCTTTGGCTTGGTTCACCGCATAGACAGTCTCGAGGAAACAAGTCGCTTCCAAAAGCATGTGGTCTCCAAGTTTTCAGATGTTTTTCGGGGCATCGGACGCACTAAGAACGAGTATCACTTAACTCTCAAGGACGACTGCCGTCCTGTGGTTCAGCCAGCACGTCAAGTGCCGCATGCTCTCCGCGAACCTCTGAAAGCCGAACTGGACCGGATGATTACCAGTGGCATTATCGCCAAAGTCCAAGAACCAACAGACTGGGTAAGCCCTTTTGTGATAGTTGCAAAGAAAAATAGAAAAAATCGTGTGTGCATGGATCCAAAGTACGTAAACATGAGCTTGAAACGAGATCATTTTCAACTCCCTCGCAGAGAGGACATTGAAGCTGAGTTGGCAGGTGAAAAGTATTTTACAAGGCTTGATGCTAACAGCGGTTTCCACCAGATTCCGCTTGGCGATGGTACATCGCGAATCTGTATATTTCCAACGCCATTTGGGTGATACGGTACCTGAGATTGCCGTTCGGAATTTCATCTGCACCGGAAGTTTTTCAGAGAGAAATCACGCACATTTTTGAAGGATTAAGGGGAGTACGAGTTTATATAGATGATGTACTCATTTGGGGCAATACTCGTGACGAACATGACCTTAGACTCAGGAAGGCCTTGCACGCGGCTAGACGAGGTGGCCTCACGCTAAACCTCCAGAAGTGTTAGTTTGCTTTAGAAGAAACTTGCTACTTGGGTGACAACATTAGCGCTAAGGGTATCACGCCAGACCCCGCACTAGTCAAATGCATTGTAAACATGCCGCTACCAACAAACAAAAAGGAAGTGCAGCGTCTTTTGGGAGCTGTCAACTACTTTGGGAAGTTCCCTAACTTGTCAGATAAACCCACATTGTTGCGTAGCTTAAACAAACAAGATACACTTTTTGAATGGAGTAGACAGCATACGGCGGAATGAAAAATGCTGCAAGAAATGTTAACAAAAGCCCTGATAATGGCCCTTTTCGACGCTGGGAAGGAAACAAATGTCTCTACAGATGCGTCCAAAGGAGCCTTAGGTGCAGCCTTATTTCAAAGGCATGGTCAAGACTGGAGCCCTGTAGCCTACGCGTCGAGAGTGTTGACGAATAGTGAATGCCGCTACTCTCTAATTGAAAAAAGGCTCTGGAAATCGTATACAGATGTAAAAGTTTCGCGACTTCATCTGCGGACGGCACATCACTGCCGAAACAGATCACAGCCCGTTAATTTCCATAGCCAAAAAGTGCATCGGAGACATGCCACCGCGGTTGCAACGCCTCTTTCTGAGGTTAATGCGATACGACTGGAGCTAGAGTTCCTGCCAGGAAAAGCGCTGGTTCTTGCTGATGCGTTTTCTCGACTGCAGACACCGACGACAAGAGAAGGTTCCAGCGATGATGTGGACCTTCATGCAGCAACCGTCCTGTCTACGCTCGTCAGTGACAAAACTATGGCCCGGCTCCTTACAGCTACAGCCGAAGACAAAGAACTTCATGAAGTTGTTAACAACGTGAGTAATAACACTCCACTTCAAGGCGAGTTTAAACCATTCAAGGACGAACTGTCTGTTGTAAGGGGTGTCGTGATGAAGGGAGCTAAAGTTGCTATCCCCTGGCCCTCAGACCAGAGATGCTGAGACGCTTGCACAGCGGCCACCTTGGTGTCAACAAGTGCAAAGCACGGGCAAGACAACTAATGTTTTGGCCCGGAATGAATACAGACATCACAGCGATGATCGACCGATGTGGAACCTGCAAACAATATGCCTATCGCCAGCAGGAAGAGCCTCTTCAGTTACGAAAGACGCCACTACAACCTTGGGCACGAATTGGTGCAGACCTGTGGCATGTATGCTGGAAAATCGTACCTCCATCGTTCTCTACGATGCTTACTCAAACTTTCCCGAGGTCGCCGAACTACGAGACACGACCTCAAAAGCCGTAGTCGACGTCATGGCAAGTATGTTTTCTTGTCATGGACTTCCTCTCGAGGTTTGTATAGAGGGCGGGCCATAGTTCACAGCTAGATAATTTACCGAGTTTGCAGCAAAATAAGATTTCAAACACGTGGTATCTTGTCCACGCTTTCCAAGGTCGAATGGACTTGCAGAGAAAGGCGTGCAACTTGTGAAAAGACTACTGTAAAAGTGTGCACATTACGGCCAATACTTCTGGTTAGGGTTACTAACCTACAAGGCCACACCACTAGAATGCGGATGAGCTCCAGTAGAGCTGTTGATGAGAAGGAAAGCGCGTACACTCCTGACAGATTTTGTGTCTTAACCAGCTAAGCCTGTGCTAAAACACAAACAAGACATGAAACGAGGCCGAACGCTGTCCCAATTATAAAAAGGAGAGACTATACGAGTCCGAGATGATAAAGATAAAGGATGGTCAACGAAAAGACAAGCGATCTGTGACGAGGGCCCAAGGTCGTACAAGATAGAAACTGAGAAGGGTACACACATATGGCGGAACCGCCAACACCTACTGTATAGTCATCGGAGACATTCGATCCTTACGATGAGGTAGGGTCTGAGGCACACGACAGTGGAGACTAAGATATACAAAGCCCCGGATCACAAGCGCCAACGGTGTCTGACTCCAGTCAAGACATATCAAGCCCTCGTACAATCCAGCTGGCTAATGAAAATCAAGCTTATCAACAGAGAATTCTACCTCTGATCGCACCTCGTCAGTCTACTCGTGCAGTTCGTGTACCGAAGCGGTTAACGTATGATGAGAATTTCAATCAAGTTTCCGAGTGATGTGAAATCTGCAAATGACATGATTTGAAATATGCAAATGACTTTACAGTGTATATAGTTGTATATATTTTTATGTAGATATTTATATATTTTATATACTGTGTATATTGTAACTAATTTTGTGTTTTTGAGCTTTTAAAGAAGAGAAGGTGTATTGGCTATAAAGCTAGCTGAGTTGGCACGAGCTAAGGGAAGACGAGGAAATAAACGCGAGGGAAGCGGGCGGCCGACGCATAAGCGTTCTTAAGTGAAGTGTCCTCTTGATTTGTTTCCAGTTGGCACGATACATACATTATCTCGAGGTACGCCTTCAAGCTGACTGGCCCAAAACACAGCATCGCACTGTACGCCGGTAAACACTGAACGTCTGGGAGGTGCTTGCAATGCGGGCATTAGGATTTTATAGTTCTCGTCGACCCTTTAGTTCGTTCACTTGGGATTGTTGACCGCTGGTTGCAGATCATGAAACATTTCTGGATGTTGGTGAACCATATTGTCAATTCCATATGGCCTCAGATGATATATTAAGTACTCCATAACATACATCATGCCGGGTCTGATGTAGTGGAATGATATGGCTGTATCGCTGCAGCACTCCAGGCCCTAAGAAAAAAGCAAACTGGTATTACTGCGAAGTAAAATGTGATTTATTTTGTGCAGCGGGCTACATTATTTAGGGCGCTAATCTTCATTTCATTGATCCAAGAGAGCAAATTTAAAAAGGGGAAAATTTTACAAAAATAGTCGCACTCATACCGTATAAATACGCATCGGTCGAACAAATTCAGTTTATGAAATAACACGCAAATACCGCATTGTGAAAGACACGCTGAAATAATATCCAAATAAAAAAGTTGAACCCACGTAATTTTTTTAACAAAGTAAATACTGGGTGTTTTAAGGAGCGGCCAAGCTCTTTAAATCGACCGCAAAATTCGGTTTCTTAACCTATCGTGCTACGACTTTGTGCAGCGTTGCCCGAAGATGGTGCATTTTTTTTGTGAAATTTGCAGAGAGCGAACTTTATTTTATAGGACAATTGTTAATACAAAGGATGTTATACAGGCAGGGGTCCCAAAGTTTTCAAAGAAAACTTTGGGACCCCTGCCTGTATATAACTTGCCCGAGGAAAAAGTAAAGAAAGAAAAGGCTTAGCTCCTATGGGAATGCGGCGAAGCCAAAGGTCTTCAAACAATACGGCGCCGTTTCGCTCGGGAGACAAGAGATGTCGCAAGCGGTCACGACGCCAACTGCCGCCAACGAACGAGCATACAGCGCCGAGAGCCGGCGTCTTTAGCAGACGATCTTTTCAACTCAAAAGCGGCGCGCGTTCCGAAGGCGGCGACAGTCGCAGAAGCAAAGACACGCGCGGTAACAAAAAGGAACTGCAAAGCAGACGACATCAGTACCCCGAAAAGAAAACAGTCAAAATATCACGACAAACCATTTTTTTACCGATTATGACTGGCATGCATACCATGGTATGCATACCATGACTGGCATGCATACCATGAGTGCGAAACAGAATACAAACAAAAAGTTGCTATAACTAGAAATTCTTACTACCAAATCACTCTCCCCAATATGTTGCGTACAAACCCCAAAAATTTTGGACAGTGATAAACACTAAATCGGCTGATACATTAAATCTTATTGATGTATCAGTAAATTCACTATCAGACCTCGAAAGTGCTCGTGTTTTGAATTCTGCTTTTTCAGCAATATTTTCATGTGAGAATACTGCCCTGCCTGTTTTGGATACGTTTTTTGAACATGATCAAATGGAAAGTATAACGATTAGTTCATCTGGTGTTCTAAAACTAATTGATAACTTGAAAGTTTCTTTTTCAAGTGGTGAAGACGAAATTAATTCGAAGGTTTTTGATGAATACTAAAACAATTTCCAGTGTCATATTGTCCGCAATTTTTTCACAATCTTTGCTTTCTCACTTAGTTCCTGGTGACTGGAAGGTCGGTAAAATTATCCCGTTATTTAAATCAGGTGAACGCAGCTCCCCTTAAACTATCGGCCCATATCCATTACAAGCATATCCTCAAAAATTTTTGAACATATATTACATTCGAATATCATTCGCTTTTTAGAGGCAAATCAATTAATTTTCAATTACCAGCATGGGTTCCGGAAGGGTCATTCCTGCGAGACCCAACTCGCAGGGTTCATTCATGATATTCATCTTTCTATTGACTTCGGTTCCCAAATTGATGTTAGATTTCTTGATTTCGCCAAAGCTTTCGACCGGGTCCCACATAAGCGTCTGTTGCAAAAACTTACCCATCTAAAATTAGATAGTAACATCATTCTGTGGATCAAAGACTGGCTTTCTGACAGAAGTCAGTACACGGTCGTGAACTCTCATAGTTCAACTTCTATTCCTGTCTCTTCGGGTGTACTTCAAGGCTCCGTCCTTGGACCCTTGCTTTTCTTAATATATATTAATGACTTACCTTCATGTATTTCCTCCCGCATCCGTATTTTTGCAGACGACTGCGTTGTATACAGACAAATTTCTAACGAAGAAGATAGCATGCAACTACAGCATGACCTCACTAACCTATCGTTGTGGTGCTCGACCTGGCTCATGAAGCTTAACCCTTCTGAATGCAAGCTCATCTCATTTGTTAGGAAAGATACCTTTTTTTCTCATAACCATTTTATTGATTTTAACGTTGTTGAGTCTGTTTTTTCTTATAAATACTTAGGTGTTCACGTCGACTCGCATCTCTCCTGGAAGGTACATATTCGGTCGTTGTTATCATCGTGCAATCGGTCGTTGGGCTACCTAAAACATGCACTTCGTTGTGCTCCTCCTCACTTAAAGAAAACTGCATACCATTCATTGATTCGGCCGAAACTTGAGTAGGCATCGAGCATCTGGGATCCTCACCAAGCATAATTGATCACTAAAATAGAAGCCTTTCAAAACCGTGTCGCGCGCTTTATTTTTTCTGGGTATTCTCGGCATTCCAGCGTCACCTTATTAAAACAAAACGCCGACCTTCCAGAACTGGCCTTAAGACACAAGCTTTCTCGCTTATGCCTTTTTCATCGTATTGACTATGCACCTTCTCTCAGTCAAGGCACGCTAACACAGTCGCATTTTATTTCACCTCGTCTTAATCACTCATGTAAGATTGACCGTTTCACCTGCCGCACTTCTTCTTTTTTGTATTCCTTCTTTCCCAAAGCAGCAGTGTGGTGGAATGATCTAACAGAGCGCATCGTCACCGAGATTAACCCTGATAGTTTTCGTTCTCTTATCAGCAGCCATTTAGGTATTGTATGATTTACGATTTCTTGTATGTCTGCACTGCTGTTCGAGATTTTGTTGTTTGATATCCGATTTCTTGTATGTTTACACTGCTGTGCATGTTTTTATTTTATTGTTTTTGTGTGTTTCATATATTATGTACTTATCCCCCCTTATGTAATGTCCTTCCCAGAAGGACCTTTAAGGTATTTCAATAAATAAATAAATAAATAAATAAATAAATAAATAAATAAATAAATAAATAAATAAATAAATGTGTCCATTCAATATGTTTTATTAGTAAGGATGATAAAATAATGCATTGGCAACTAATATCAGAAAAGCTCGCGCCGCTTTTGAGTCGAAAAGATCGTCTGCTAATGACGCCGGCTCTCGGCGCCGTATCCTTGTTCGTTGGCGGCAGTTGGCGTCGTGACCGCTTGCGCCATCTCTTGTCTCCCCCGCGAAACGGCGCCGTATTGTTTGAAGACCGGTGGCTTCGCTGCGTTTCCATAGGAGCTAAGCATTTTCTTTCTTTACTTTTTCCTCAGAAAAATTCGCTCTTTGCAAATTTTACAAAAGAAAATGCACCATCGTGCAACGCGGCACGAAATCGTAGCGCGATAGGTTTAGAAACCGAATTTTGCGGTCGATTTAAAGAGCCTGACCGCTCCTTGAAACACGCAGTACAATAAGTTGTGTTCTCTTCTAAAGCTTCATGATAACTATGCAAGTTTTAAAGCGTCTCGTTTGATACCTGATTCATTTCCGGGGGGGGGGGGTGACCTCCAAAGTTGCACTGCACGGGGTGCGAAGGAGCTCCAGTGACGAAGCGTACGAGTTAAAAGGGTGCAGTCCACCAGTGCGAGAGGGAGTGACCACGTGTGCGACGAAGCTCCGCCCCCGCAGCTGCTCCTCGGTCCAGAGCCGACAACTCGGCCGTGAGTTTTCCTCCTTCATTGGAACGCGTCTGGTACTCGTTAGTCGACAAAAACAAGTTGCTCTTCGAAATATACCCTTCCTACATTCTCGCAGGTTAACGTCTCCTTCGTAAAGAACCGGTGGGTTTCCGAAATCCGCAGAAGAACCAAGACAGCGATTGCAAGGGCTAGTAGACGAAGTCTGCGTTCGGCGGCCGAACGTCTGATCCTGACTTCAGCGCTTCCTCTGGGCGGGGAAAAGACGACAATCTTGCTTGTTCTGATTGGAGGGGGACAGCGGGTAGAACCAATAGCACCCAGAATAATCAAAGCACGCGAATTAGAATCTTTACGTCATCCCAGTGAGATCGATCGAAGACACTGATTGGTCACGACTGCTGCGTCATCGTCCGGATGGGTCTCCAATCAACGCGTCGAACGACTCTCGGCATCGGGGTCGGGACCAATAGCTGAGTTTGCGCCCTCCAACTGTGATGACGTTATGAGGAGGAAGAGGAGAACGTTTACAGGCCTCGATTATTTTAGGTGGTGTTGGTGGAGCTAAAGTCACTGGGCCCTGGGAAAGTAGCGCCATTGCCTTCCCTACCTGCTATCGGGACACAAACAGATACAAACATACATACGATCCAAACGTCGCAATACGATTGGCTAATCTGTTTATGTTGCTATAGAAATCGCCATGTCGGTCCATTCGAAGTTTCAAAGCTTCCAGGGGTAGTTCTAAACCAGTCGCACCAAGATAACCATGGAGCATCATCGTGCTGGAAGCGCTCCTCGCCGATATAAGCGACTTTGGCACTGTGTATGCAATAAATTTATTAATGGTGTCCATCTCCATGGGCCTCTTACAATTATATTGTTCTTCTTGTTTCGCCGGTGTGTAAATATCAAAATATCAATGTACAAAAACGTCTCCATAAAAAAACAAACAAGGGTTGTGTATGTTTATACAGCCTAGAACTTGGTCTGCCTCAACGGGCGACGAGTCTCCCAGCTGTAGATGAGAAATTTAGCCAGTGCGGTACAACCTCTAGCCTGGGGCCTTTAACGTGCATGACGCAGTAGTGATACAGGACCGCACGCTGGTACGATGCTCATTCGGATCGAAATGGGCAGGGGTAGGTATTGAACCAAGGATCCTGGGTTCTGCAGCGCGAGCTTTCGCTCCACGTGCTCCGAGCTGGTGTGCGCTAGCCCACTCGGCCACCGATCCCTCAACGTCTTCATAAAGCTACCCGTCACCAGAGAATTTAGATCGGCTCACCAAGAACGGAGGGGTAAAGGAGAAATTGCTCATTTCACAGACAAAAATGGCGACCATACGGGAAGCTTGGCATTACTTTCCCAGGATCCAGTGACTTTAGGTGGAGCCAAAGGCAGCTAGCCTTTACCTCTACCCTCTATCCTTCCAATCAGAACTTGGCGTTTTGACGTCACTGTATTCTCTCTGTCCCAGAAGCAGACGAACTTTCGGGTTGAAACATGTTGCCTACCTCTTTAGACGGGTAGTAGATGTACTTCCAGTACCAGAAGTCCTTTCGGTTCCCGTATATCAAGTGGAACTCGGGAAAGAGCGGGAAGAAGCGTCCTCGACCTTGGAGGTCCCGTGAGTCCCTCGCCTTGACACCAACCTTCTCCAAACACTTTCCGATCTCTACGTCCTCATGTCCTCCCCCATCAGGGCGACACTTGTTGGGATTACTCAGTCCGTCTTCGACCAAGCGACGCACGGCTTCTCTGCTGAGCACGTAGCCTGCACCGCCGCTCATGTAGCCTTGTTCCATGTAAGGCTTGAAGCGACGTCCGTAGTACACAGGATCGGATGGGCTCTTGTCCTTCAGCAGATATCTGCAAACAAACAACATAACAAATGGGACTGGTTGCATCAGACATGTACACGTTACGGGAAAAGAGGTATTGAATACCATTACTCGTTACTCGCTCAGAAATGAACTGCTAAGCAAGTAAAAAAACAACTATGTAATGCCATGTTGCAACTTATCCCGAGACTGGGGAATGAAATAGAAACTTAAGCGTAGAATGCACAGAAACAGGGAAGAAGAGCCGTATCAAACCCTGCGTCTCCAACGCAAGTTTCAAATCGTCTTTGGACAGCCGGAGTAGCAGGACATCTGTGGTAATCTGCCTTCCTTCTTCGTCGTAAATACCAATATGGCCTACATGTGGCAAAGTTAAGGTCGCACCGTTGTATGAGATGAACAAAAAAAATATGGGATGCGACACTTGACTTTGCTTGTGTTAACAAACTGATTGGTAAAGTATAATAAAGAAAAGTTTAGATGCCTAGTAAGTATAGGTCGGGACGCCTTCGAGTATAATAAATTATACAACAGACCTGAGAAACCCTAACCGGAAATTGCCTGGATTTGGAGCATGCAGAAATAGTTTAGACCATTTTTAAAAAGACAATTCATTCAGGGGAATTTATCGTAAAGAATAAAATAAAACTTTATTTTTTTAGAAAGGTATTTTCGCAAGTCAAGGACAGCAAATACCCCTGTTTTAGATAATAGCAAGACATTTTTTTTCGTATTTCGAATTTTGTGTGATTTCTGGTTGGTTTATTGCGCTGTGTTCCATCCTTTAGGTCTACAATTTATTACTGAAGTTAAAACTCGTGTTTTTTGTTGAGCAGTATAATAAATAACAATAAGATTACGAGTTATGCAACGGTAGTTAGTTTTATGATCTTATTAAGGGCCATGCAAATTCTCAATAAAATGTCCGACAGGACGTTGGACGCGTCAGAACGTCCTGTATTGCCCGTGGCCAATTTTCGCCCACCGGGAAACTCTTAGGTTAGGAACTTTTATCTTCCATAATGTAATTTAGACGCGTTTCATGACGGGTAGGTTGTTTTGAGATTCCTCTGTTTGGTGACTTATTAATATCGATCATTTTAACTATAAAAAACACTGAGGCTCTTGTGCTTTAGAAAACATCAGCGATAACCACAACACAACCTCCGAGCAGCATTAAAACAGATTTGACTTACATACTTCTAGGGTGGCATGACAGATATGGGATTTTGTATTTATTTCAACTTCGAGATAGACATTTGAACCTAAATAATTACTCACTGGCCCTAAGAGCACGCCCTGTAAAGTGCGCCACGGCATGTTTGTTGACAAAGCTTAATATTTTCAATCTGCTTCTTCACGCATATCCTTTCTGGAAATTATGAAAGGAATTAACATTTATGAGCAGACCTAGTTTGCACAAATATGAACACGAATGAAACCTTTCAATTTTTGTAGCAGGCTATCCACAAAAATAGCATATAGAGAGCCGTAATAACTTCAAAAAATGAGCAGTTTGTCTTGCAAAGGAAGCAGACAAAACTAACAATACATTTGGCACACTTTAATTTTTAACACGATTTGTTTTGAATGAACATTTAAAATTGAAGCTCAGGGTTTTTATGTGTTCATTTTTATTTAGTAGTTATACAAGAATATTTGAATAGAGTTGCATGTTTGATTTACAGTTTAAACAAGCAAGTGTGTTGCACTGAAACATAGTCAGACTGTTCGCAGTATGAATCCGTGAGTAAAGCTCCATGTTTAGTGGCATCACAAAATCCTTTTTCGATTCGCTTCGGAAACTGGTGTTTTGTAAACTAGACATTAGGATAAAGCATAAACAAGTTAACTTGGGGTGCTCACCTGTACCAGTAACGTTCAATTAAAAAGAACATGTAATTGTTGAAATGAATATAATTGAACGTTTGTCATTACCATCAGGTATCACAATAATTAAAAGAGAAGCAGGAATTACGTGTTACCTTAAGTTTTCCAGGACAACGTAGGTATCGTCGTCGGCCTTCAGGAACCAATCAGACGAATTTAGATGGCTTTTGTAGACCTCCTGGAACGCCGCCTTCGTTTTAGCCCACAGCGTATTCCGGGATTCCTCTACCGGAAGCACCACAGTGGGCAGGCTGGGTTCTGGGGCACTGCTCATGAAGAGGAGAGTGTTACAGCGCTGACCCCAGGTGGCCTTGACATGCCGGGCCTTCTTCGCGTGGTTCTTAGGCTGCGTCATCACCCAGCAGAGCACCCGTACCTTTCGCCTGAGTTGCTTGGCCAGCAGATCCTCGCCTGCGTGAGATAGAGTTTGGGAAGATGTTACGAAGTTTAAGCAGACAAAATCTGTGCACTCGCTCCGCTATACGGAAAGCGCGGTTGCCAGTGAGCATGCGCAACACGCTCCGAGTTCTAGCGTAGTTACCGGAGTGAGCGTCCTCTGCGCAGGTTACAGAGGAAACTGCCACATAGCTCCCGAAACCGGGTTGTTCTAGCTCGACTCTATTTGGGGTTGCGCACTATGGCCACTGTAGCTTTCGCGCCTTTAAGCCCTTAATCAACGTCACCTAATTGAGGTTTGTACCCCCATCACCGCTGCGCGATAATGGCCTTCTCAAGAAACAGTGTACGTCAAACACCAAGAAAGGTAACTCACACGGCGTTTACTTCAGTTGGATTTAAAAAAAACAGAACAGCGTGGTACAACTTCGGATAATTTGTGTTTGGGATTATCTCAATCAATTCGCGAAGGCATTTTGTTTTGAATTGCTCAATCATTAAGAAAGTATGTTACGGTCTAAATAATCTACCTCGTCAAACATCTTGTCAGATACAGAAAATGAATACACACAAGTTCATTCGAAGCAACCATCTGCGTTATGCAAGAAACCCCTATGCTTGGTGCGTGTTTTGCATTCTGTTTCATAAAAATTGCGGTGGCTTAGCTCGGCTATGCCAGAATATACGTAGCGTGTGCTTATGCACACAAAATGAGAGCCGCTATCAAGCGGCTCCGGTGCAACGTCAGACTTGGCTACTGCGCAACGGAGGCGCACAGCAGGGCACGCAGCGGCGCCAGTGCGTCTGCCGCGGCTATGATGTCACTCCTCTGGAATGCGCAGACCGGCGAGGCGGGCGAGGCGGTCGCAGCGGCGGCGGAGCGCGCGGCGGCGGCTTCGCGTAGCTCTCATAATGAGCCGTGCTCATTATGCGAGCCGTGCTCATTATGCGAGCCGTGCTCATTATGCGAGCCTGCTCATTATGCAAAGCGCGCGGCGGTAACAGAGGAGCCACCGCCGCCGCGCGTGGCTCGCGCTTGGCGCGTGGCCGCGCGTGGCGCGTGGCTTTCATAATGAGCACGGCTCGTTATGAGAGCCACGCGAAACTGCTCAACCTCGGCCAGTGTAGCTAACGCTACAAAAACTTGGCAAAGGCGCAATATATATTCATCATGAACACACCACAACGTCGACATTATCGTGCAGACATGCAAACAACGTATTAATAACATTAAGCTGACAGAGTTGAGTAAATATAAAGATGGGTGCGTGAAGCTAGGAAGGTATATTGGTTCCAAAGGCAACACCCTTTGGAAGACTGCAAAACAAGCAAAATGGAATATAAGTAAAACCTTAGCACAGTCATCTTTACAAAGAGTTAAGAAGACTCGTCCACAAGCCTCATATTTGGACGATGACAAACTTTAAGCTCGAACATTGGTAGCGCGCCGGCGAGATATTTATACCACTCCATTAAAACAAAAAATGCAGCTAATGGAATGTCTGGTGAAGTAACCAATGATAGTGAGTCCCGGAAACCACTTTCCTTACCATTGCCGTGGAACTCTTCCATGTCTCCATGACCAATCAGGGGCTTCTCCGGACCAGTCCAATCGTCGTCTTCGAAGTGTCCGTACTGCGAGTACCAATCCGGCACGGAGGTCGGCATTGGTCGCACGAGCCAGAAGGACCGATTCTCCACGGAGAATTCGCACAGGAGTAAGAACGCACATCCGAAACCAAAGGTCATCCCAGCACCCAAGGAAAGCAGGCACGTCCCGCAAAAATACCGTGGGGGCCACCAGTAGCCCTGTGAACCGGCCGGGACGCCATGCCGGCCGCTGAGCCGTTCACTGCAAAGATGGAAAAAAAAGTGTTTATAAAAACGTGAAGCTGAAAGAGTCCTCGGCGATTCAGACAAGGGCAGCGTGATTGCACAGCTGCGACCACCGTTGTAGGCGGGAACGAAAAAAAGTTACGAAATACTTCACTCGTTACTCGCAGGAAAAAAGAACGCGTTACAAACCTTACAGACATATAGCAAAATAAATCATAATAATATTTTACGTCTGTCACGTAGTTTCTTGTTAAAATTGTTGCCGAATTCTATGGGCATCCTCCGTCGAAATAAACGACTGATTTGTTGGTCTTTGTCGGTGCTGACGGTGTCGCCAATAGTTTGTGTCGCCTGCTCAAGAGCGCAAGAAGCTTCACTCCTAGTACTCAACTTTTAAGAACATCGTGAGTGTGTGCGTGCTCGACAATTGGGCGATTCTTTTTGGGCAACCTTTGGACGTGAAAGTGACAGCTTCTAGCCGGGGGCATAAGTGCAGTCGTGAAGACAGCTGTCTAGAACGCGCAAGCTGTGGCCGTTCCTTACTCCGAGAGCCACATGCTCGCCTTGAGGAATCAAACTGATTGATTCTTCCAGCACGTTGATTGATCTTCCAGTGTAAAGTCTCCCCCCCCCCTTATCATCTGCCAAATGCGGAGCACGACGCTTGCAGTTGCTATAGCCAGCTGTGTCCATGATAGCACAACTGTCGTAGGCACAGCTGGTGGTTATATATTCGGAAAAATAGTATAAGGTCATCCTTCAAGTTAGAAATGCATATCGTCCTCTTGCTTTGAAGAGTGTCTTTAATTTACTACCTATGTACTATAGATATTAATTGTACAGTATATACGTATAGAACTGGTTTAAAAAAGGTAAAATAGTCCACACAGTGCACGTACCTGCATGTGCACGTTGAAGACACCAGTTGTTCGAGGTTTTCCCCAGCTGTCCACAATTTACACCTTGGGTGGACGTGAAGTCAATCCTTCTTCAACGATAGACCGATCGCATCAAGGGTTCGGTGCTTGCGGGAAGCTGCCATAACTTTAGTTCACAGGAGGCAGGCGGCAATGCCCGAGACGTCTGCACGCAAAGAGCTGAAGCAAGGTTATGGCACGTGAAGAAAGACTAAAGTTGCCTCGATGCAATGCGGCAGCGTCTGCGAATTCAAACTGGCTCGTGAGATCGGTCTATTTACACCAGTGCTCAGAGACACGTCACACGTGGTACTATTTATTTATTTATTTGCACTCTGCAGCGCCGGAGCACTCTGCAGCGCCGGAGCAGTGGGTTACAGATCAAATTTATACGTTAGAAACTCACGCAAACAACACAAACCAACAGCAACAATACAAATAAACATATTTAATAACAACACACAATATTAAAATTTAACAATTTTAATAACGCCAGAAAGACAAACGAAAAGATTCACATTATATTGATCAGGTTTATGAAAGATCCACTGTCAGCTACTACAATACCAGGAGGTAGCTCACTCCATTCCTTTTTAGTTCTCAAAAAAAAAAATCATATAGTTAGTCGGACAGTTTACTTCACGTTTTTTCTTTTCATGATCCCTCCTGCTCAAAATATAATGGGGAATTTAAAGATATTTTGATTTCTTAATTCCAGTAAATCATTATTAATAGCGTAGACGAGCTTAACTCTCTTTTCTCTAGATATATTTTCAAGATATTCGATAGCCATACAAGCTTTTATCTCTGTCATACTTTCTGCTCGAGAATAGTTATTTACAATTAATCTAAAAACGCGTTTTTCTTCCCCTCAATTTTATCCATAAGGTATTTTTGATGCGGGTCCCATACTGCGCTTGCATATTCAAGGTGTAGTTTAACTAGTGAACGATACGCGGATTGTTTTAAGGTTTGAGGAGCATTACGAAGGTTGCGGATGACTAGGCTGGGGACCCTGCCAGCTTTTTTCAAGATCATATTGGTGTGTTGATAGAATCAAGAGCTCTTCTGAAAGAATGACCCCGAGATGTTAAGTTTCAGATACTTTTCGCAACGAGTCTCTTCAAATAGCGTACGCGGAATCAATATTCAGTTTCTTTTTACCAAATGTGACGCAAAAGCGTTTACTTGTGTTTAACCCAGACTTGTACGTAACGCGTTACAAGTAATGGATAACTTGTAATCGATTACATTTTACTGTAATTTTGTAACGCTTCAGTTACTTCCTTTAAGGAGTTACGATCCTTGTAATTGAATTACTTTTTTGCTTTAATTGATTACAAAGTTTTACCTTACAATTTTCTCTTTTTATTTTGATGGGGTGAGCTCCCGGAGGGTGGGGGAAGGGGGGGGTTTAGATGTGCTGAAGTCACTCAGCTCTGGGCAACGGTAAATATTTTTTTTCTTTTTCGAAACCACTAAGCACGGTACCTCGAGGATTAGTAGGCCACTTCACAGTATGCTTCGTTGCCTGGGTACTTTTTTTTTTTTTTTTGGGGGGGGGGGGGGGGAGGGGTACATTGGAGACTACGTCCTGGTATGAGCTTATCGAGCCTCTTGTGAGTAATGTATTTAAACAGCACTCTTTTTATTTATTTATTTGTTTTTCATGAGGGATTGGGTATGCTGGCGTCACTCACTCAGCTTTAAACAAAAACGGTCAGTGTGGTTTTTTCGCGAGTTTCCAAGGATTATGTTACCGCAATAAAAAATAAAGTTGAATGAAAAGTAACGTGGTAAGTAATCGATTACTTTAGAGTAATTTTTCGATTACTTTTTGAGGCTGTAATTGTAATTGTAATCGGTTACTTACAGTGATGATTGTAATTTAATCGGTTACTTTTTACAGTGATGTAATTGTAATTGTAATCGGTTACTTTTTCAATAACGTGCACAAGTCTGGTTTAACCCCAGTTCCCAGGTCTTGCACCATAAACTAAGCCGTTTGACATCCTCCTGCAAAAGCGACACGTCATTAACATTCTTTATTGCTCTGTAAATTACACAATCGTCCGCGAATAATCTGATGTTAGAAGATATAAAGGACGCTAAATCATTGATGTAGATTAAAAATAAAAGTGGTCCTAAAACTGGAACAATCCCAGGACAACGCACTCAGATAGTCTTCCACTCAGATCGTCTCTTACCACCGAAGTGTACATTATTGTCTATGCTTTAGAGCACTCATTTTGTGCAGTAACAATTGATGTGAAACAGAATGCAATGCTTTTGCAGAAATCTATTACTTGAAATCGAATCAGTTTGTCGCCTATTTTCAGCCTTACTGACCAAATCATGAAGAAGTTAAATGAATTGGGTGTTGCAGGAGACACCTCTATGAAAGCCTTGTTGGTAAGGAACAAAAACTATTATCTTTTAAGTGCTTAATTATACGGCAATGGACAATATGCTCAATGTTTTACATGATGGCAACTTAAAGAAATCGGCCTATAATTATTGTTAACGAATGATTTTGGTCCGTTTTTATGAATTGGTACATCAAACTTTTTTTTTTTTTTCATTCTTCACGAAGTAGCCCAGTTTTGAGCGACTTACAAAATTGCACAAATGTATTTCGACACTCTACCCGAAGCAGGCTTTTATACCCTGGGAGACATCTGGTCTGGGCCGATTGCCGTATCTTGTTTTAAGGAGTTTAAACAATATCGTATTCCTCTAGTGTAATTATGACGGCAGGCATTGCATTTTCTATCCTGTCTGTAAGAATCGGCAACTTTTGGTTGCTACTGTTTTCAGGAAATATTGACTGAAAAGAGTCATTGGAACAGTCAGCTTTAATAGCATTGTCGGTTATGACTGTACTATTATTTGTAGTTGCTCGGGACGCTCTGTTCCTTCTTTTCTTGTTATCTTAAGATAACATCAGAATGTTTTGGTGTTGGTGCTAATAACCTTTGCCAATCCAGACAAATATATGCTCCTTGGCCGTTACTTATGGTACTCTTATAAACGGAACCTAGATATTTAAGACGTCTCTCAAGATTTTAAGAAGGATTCTTCCTATAGTTGGTATGCATACGTCAGCGTTGTTTAACTTCTTAGAGCGCAGCTCTTAGGAGTTCGTTTCCGGCTTGAGCGGCGTCGGCGTCACCGTCGGCGTAACCGCGCGGTGCATTATGGGTAAATTTCCCCGCTAAGCATCGAAAATCTTTCTCGCTAAATCTAGCGGAAAAACTTTCCCCGCTAAATTTATCGGAAAAAAGTTCCCCACTAAATTTAGCGGAAAAACTTTCCCGCTAAATCTAGCGGAAAAAATTGCCCGCTAAATCTAGCGAATAAATTTCCCCGCTAAATTTAGCGTAAAAATTTCCCCGCTAAATTTTGCGAAAAATTTCTTCCTAAATGGGAGGCGAGCAGGAGAGGAGGAGGGCATAGCTCTCCTCTCCGTACCTTCCTCTCCTCCTCCTCAAGAGCTGCGCTCTAATTCGGCGTTACAGGAAGTTGTAAACGGCTTTCATTTTTTTTAACTTAATCATTCATTTAGGGCTTATCAAGTTATAGTGAACTTTATCTGTTATTCGCAGTAATGAGCCAGCTTCGTATTATCTTCCTCCTTGTTATTCTTCAAGAAAGACACGTGTTACATTATTTTGACCATTATACTAATTATACATGGATTTAGTTTGCAGCTACTCCGGAGCTCGGGAACCAAATTAATCAACCTTTTGAGATTTCACTGACGCGCTGTGACAGAGCATAACAATGCTATACTGAACCCTCGAATAAAAATAAGATGCTTGAAATCAAGATTTTTTTATGCAGCTTGTAAACTAACTTAACACCATACTCACTGACAGCTTAGGGCCACACTGCTCTTACATCATACAACACACTATCTGCAAACAAGAGTCACCGCACTATTCGTGGTTCGAATGCCGCGTTCCAAGTTTCCTCCTTGAACTCACTACCATGCGGCATTCGAAGCACGGACCTCGTGGTGACTCGCGTTCGAATCTCTATATAGACTACCTTTTGTTTGATGTATAAGTAGTGTGATCCTGACTTTAGGGGCGCAGGGCTTTGCATGTCACGGGTCATCGCACTGCAGTGAATGAGTTTGCAGTATTAGCCAAAAAGAATGAGGGAAAAAAACTAATTAAGGAAGTATTAAGCAGCTGCTTGCGTTTTTTATGTTGTCGGTGACTTTAACCTAAATCTCGCGTATTATTACATAACTGAGCACAACCTGCGGGACAGCTTCATTATATGATGTCCAAACTTTCTCTACTGAAAATTCGGATATTAGGTCGGACACGAGAACTGGTAAAGTTTTACAATGTCTAAAAGGCGCAGGTCAACGCAATTTAGATGATACTTCATTCGTCCCAGTGATATCACAACAGGTGTAAAGGTGCTAGCTGTTTCTCCTGAAGCGGAATCCTTCGCATGGGCTATGGCTCCGATAAACGGCTAATGAAAAATAGCCACTTCAAGATAATTAACCATTCTGATACTGAACTTGAATTTTAGAAGTAATTAAACTACCAACCTTTCAGCTCCGAAAAGCCTCGTAGCCTTTAACTCCCCTTTAATTGACGATAAATCAAGCTATAGCATATCCCCTCTTCCAAGACAACGGTTGAAAGGGTGTTATATTTACCTTAACAATTGTATGATGGTATAAAAAGTGACAGAATGGCAAAGAACATAGCGGTTCATAATAAGCGCTGCAGGTTAGTGAGATTCGAGTTCCTAGATAAAAGGCCAGCTTACAAAAAATAAAAGTTTTGTCACCGACTATAGACTATGGCAAGTGGGGCGACTGACCGCCGCCATGTGTCTGCTCGTGCGCACAAGCCCGTGCAAGTGCAAGCTTGCCAAAGCTACGTGGCACACGCAACCTGGACGTGCTTGCATGTAGGGGCGCCAGTCGGGACTCCATGTTTGCAATTGTCGATGGGGTTATTCACTGGACGCCTTATTCGAGGGTGATGTTTAGAGCACATGCTCAGAACAAGCTCACATCAATAGCCTGCTACAACCGGCAATCATGATGGTGCGAAATGCACGTTGCAAAACAACTGCGGAAACTCTCCGTCAGCGCGCGCTCAGCAGTCGCGGACACAGACATGGCCGCCAGTGAGTACCTCGTGCCCGCGCTGCAGAACCGAGGCATCCTGCGTTCAATCCTCACCCTGCCCGTTTCAATCTGGTTGAGCATCGTACCGGTGTGTGGTCACGCATCACTACTGCGTGATGCACGTTAACGACCCCAGGAGAGCGTTGTACTGCACCGACTAAATTTCTCATCTACAGCTAAGAAACCAGACGCCCACTGAGGCTGACTAACTTCCGTCTTTATAGATATAGCCACAACCCAATTGTTTTTAATACTCCCTATAGTTACGCAATATATGAAGAGTTTACAAACAATACGACGATTTATAGAATTGTAATGATCTAGCAGACGCTATTTTCTTCCAGCTTACATTAGTTTCCCAGTGAGCACTTTTCGCCAAACTATTAGCTTAGGTGACTGGTTTAGAACACGCAGTACAAGCTTGAGCGTTGACAAAGGCATGGGCGCGCCAGGGATAATAGCGGCGAGACGTTTGGTTATCGCTCCCTGGCGGAATATTTTCACAACCCAGAGTGAGGACACTTCAACTTCCTCTGCTGGTGCAAGCAGGTGTAATAACCGCGTGGGTAGCACGTGCACCCCCACAGTGAGGTAGGGTGCCTACATGTCTGTCTGTCTCAGGGTGAAGACATCCATTGTTGCACTGAATCTGCCAGCACGTGACGCTCTCGCGCACTCGGTGCGTGACTTGGGCGCTAAAATGGCGTCTATGGATTAGCCAAAGCTAGGCGGTCGAGCTGAGTGACACCGGATTGCGCACACTTCAAGATGCATAAAAAAACGATTGGGCGTAAATATGGCTGAGATGTCACCACTCAAGCAAAAGCGCGTGTGTATGAAGGCACTCTACAGTGAGGAAAATAGCAGCGCCCCTCGTGAGCTCCTCCCCGCGAATAGCACCCTATACTTCGTTTCCACCTTATGTGCGAGCGAAGGCAAAGCTGGAAGCACGAGCACGAAAGCTCCGTGCGTTCAGGCTTTGCTCGAGTGCGCGAGCTGGGAAGAAACGCAAAAAGCGCTGGTCGCGCGCTTCGAGCTTTGGCTTCGCTCGCAGATGAAGTGAAACGAAGTATAGTACCCGAGTCCCACTAGAGTGACAAACAGGTACATCCGAGACTTACAAGCTTGAAGCACGTGCAGCAAGCATTCAAAGGTATCGTTGGCAGGCTAGCAATCACCGTGCTGCGAAAGGTACATCTGCGTGCATGCTCCACGTGTTTGAGACTTGTTGGGGTGGGTTAGTGTTTCCGTTCGCCACACTATACTCTGTTTCACCTTATAATGTACCGCAGGGAAGGCTACGAGCGCGAGCTCCTTGCTCTAGGGCGAATCTCGGCGGCAGAGGCTCTCGTGCATTAAGGGCAGCTGCCAACGCTATGAGCTCGCGCTTCTAGCCTTCACTGCGGTGCAACATAAGGTGAAACGGAGTATAGTGGGACAATGGCATTAGGTGTTACGCAACCACCTTAAGGTGCAACCCCACCGTGCATGACGTTTTGGTGTATTTTTGACGGCTTATAACTTTCTTTCTATGTATCTTACAATTATAAAGTAAATGTCAAAATAAAGAGCTGCTTTTCAACAATACTTTAATGTCTCGATATTACGGTTACTTTTAGTTGTTAGTTAATTATTCAGCTTTTAATAGACCACAGTCTCTAATATTGAAAAAATTATTTCTCGAGTTGTACCGTCCCATCGTCCACGATATTTTACGTGAGCGTTCGGTTGGATGTAATAAATTAAAAAAGTAAGCAACCAACTGTACAGATAATGTATATTTTAAAATAAAAACTAAAGTTTAAAATGGTACTATTTTATGCCGCTATAAAAACTGAATCACGTCAGCTAATCAAAAAAACGAGACATTAAATTATGAAGCATCCTTCGATATTATATTTTACAGAACTTCCATATTGATATATTACACGTTAAGAATGTTATAAGACCTCAAACTTTTCCCATTCAGTTACGGCGAGTTGTAGTTTCTTAATATAAAATACAGATGGCGACACGTGTTCAAGAACAGCTTGATGTGCATTTTCCGTCGTGTGCCGCTTGGAACGCCACGTGAAAGACAGAAAAAGAGCCAGATGTCAGGGTGTCAGATGCCTGGATGCCCGCAGTGAGCAAGCCAGAGATATCAGAACAACAAGCGCGAGGCTGCGGGTGCACAACAGCTACCTTTGCGCGCGTTCTACTGTGCGTCGGTATACATACCCGACGCGATCCAAATGGAATGGGCACCATGAAATGCATTCTGCCATTTCAGATTCCGCCACGTATGCGAAAACATTTTAATGTTTCTATCACTTGCAGAAATCATTTTCGCAATCAAACTATGCTTGTCGGAATGGTTTGACTATATTTTGTTTCAAAAACCGCCTCGGTGGCTCTTAAGTGGCAATACATATTAAAACAAAGCACAAAGCATTAAATCGTCTCAGTGTCTCTGAGCCAACGCGCTGGCCAATGAGTCCATATCTGTCGGGTTTAAATATCGGCCGAGGTGCCCGCAATCCGACGGAGGCCAATCTGAGATTTCGGTTGCACGTCAAATGATCTCCAGTTAGTCAAAATAAACCCGCTATTCTTTTTTTTATTTTTATTGGGGCGTGTTAAGTGATTTTTGTTTGTTTGACTTGTGAAACCCTAAGATCTAAATATTTGCTTTGCTTTACCTTAGTTCGGAGCGCAGCCAACGCTACGGGCTGATGAAGCCTCTGAAGCAGCGCCAAGAGCGCGAGGTTAAGCTGTTCGTTCTCTTTCTGTGCCTATGCGGTCGGACTAAACTAGAGGCACTAAATAAGCTACGCTTCATACACATATTGGTGTTTAAAATGATGGTTGTCAGGTATCTGAAGCTTTCTCTGAAATCACAGAGAAACGCTTTTCCGTCCTCACAAATGATTAAACAGTTCGCGACAAAGCAAAGCAATATTACGTGAGCTTCCTGACACCGCACTTTTGAATCACGACGATCGGCAGTTGCATTTGATTTGTTACTAATCACCAAGATGGCGGCGCTCACAACAATATCTGGAGGAAAAGTGCCGATACTCTAAGCGTAGCTCATTTAGCTCACAGGCTAAACCAAGCGCAGTGGGGATCGTTGGCCGAGTGTGTGTCATCCAACATTAGCGCGTCAGAATGCTCAGCGCATCCGATGCGAGCACGGAGCTCACTGATGTACTCGTAGGCACGCAGCCGCTTCGAGCATTACTGGCGATAGCGTGCTGGATTCTCACGTTGTCGCGCAAAACTGCTGCAAACGCAAGCCGATACCATTAGATTTCGTGGCGTAACCTCGGCACGTAAACACGGTGCAAAGCAGAATAATTGTCGCGAGAAACTAGCGTCGCGTTGCTAAGGCCAGCAGCCATGTTGAGCTTTCTTGTTCAAAAGGATCGCGATTGTCCACGGAGTCGTGACGTCATGAAAACGATTGGCTGGCGTTTCTCGGTGTCGAATACATTTTCCTGAGATGCATTTCCGGTTTTGCGAGCTTGCAACCGACTATAGAGGCACTAAATAAGCTACGGTTTATACACATATTGGTGTTTAAAATGATGGTTGTCAGGTATCTGAAGCTTTCTCTGAAATCACAAGAAACGCTTTTCCGTCCTACACAAATGATTAAACAGTTCGCGACAAAGCAAAGCAATATTACGTGAGCTTCCTGACACCGCACTTTTGAATCACGACGATCGGCAGTTGCATTTGATTTGTTACTAACCACCAAGATGGCGGCGCCCACAACAATATCTGGGGAAAAGTGCCGATACTCTAAGCGTAGCTCATTTAGCTCACAGGCTAAACCAAGCGCGGTGGGGGATCGTTGGCCGAGTGTGTGGTGGCACCGCAGATCAGAGCACGTGGAGAAATGCTCAAGCGCAAGCTCCGTTCAAAGCACGGAGCTCACGCTGCAGAACTTGTAGGGACTAAATCCCTTCGATGTGTTTGCGTTGGTCTTTCAAGTAACCTTAAATGTGCCAGTGCACGAGGCCCGTCTCTCGAGCGGCCCTTGGGGCAAATGGCGGCCCAGCACTATACATCGTTTGAGCTTCGGTCCAGACGCAGCCAATGATACGAGCGCGAGCATGTGGCCCTGAACGGTGCATGCACTGCACGAGCGCGCGTGCTTGGCAGGGACGCCGAAGCCTGCGGAGCTCGCGCTTGTAGCATCGGCTGCGTCTGGACTGAACTGAAACGAAGTATAAAATGACTGGTCCTTGAAAGCGAATGGCGGCGGAGCACCCGCTCGTGGCACGTGTCTTGGGCGTTTCCACAACAATGGTTGGCGGTACTTGTAAAAAACGCCTTTATCAAGAGGCTTTAGCAGGGACCCTGGGATCAGTCGCCCATCTGCATCCTACCGTCGTGCGATCGTGTACCACATATACTGCGTAATGCACGTTAAAGATCCCGAGCTAACAGTTGTACTGCACTTTTTGTAATCGTCAACGGGTAACAATGTCGCCCTACGAAACTGCTGCTCTCTAAAAAACTAACGACTAATTTTGAATGCGCCGTTACATTGCATTTTTAGTGTGTGTTCGCGTGTTCGCATTTTTTTCTTTTTTTTGTCTACATCTTTGATTATGCGGCTCTCACATGTGATGAAACAGACTATAGATGTCGAACTTCTGGAAAAATATTACATAACTAAGAAAATGGCACGTGAACGCAAAAGACAAAATCGCACATAATAAAAATAATTGAAATACTAGAATTGATTATAATTGTGTTTTCAAAGTTTTGAGCGCACGAAAAGCTATAAAAGCGAGCTCGATGCTTTGGAGGGTGCACTTGTTCACTGGAAGTGTAGTTCAGGGCAGTATGCTCGCACTTGTATGTTCCGCTTCGCTCGCACAAAAAAACCAAATACATTACTGGTAATGTACTTATACTTCGCGTCACCCCATGATGGACTAAAGGTAAAAGCTACGGGTCACCAGATCCCATCACAAGCCACTTAGAAATTGCGTGGTATTTCGCTTCGATGCACGTGTCGGTGCCTCTGTCTATAGATCACTAATGTGTATGGGTGGACAGTGGTTCGAATTGAACATCACTGAGTGACTCATCAATTTTACATCGGAAAGAAAGCCACGACACACAGACTCTTTGCAGTGTCGAAGCTATAGAAATAATGCAGCGCTTTTTGGTTCGGAGCATTATTCGTCCACCCCTATTCAATGTTAAGCATGTCAGTTTAGCGTGTAACGTGATTGGACCTGGCGGCCCGTGGCTTTGGCCTTTAGTCCATCGTAGGATGAGACAAAGTATAGTGAAACAAAGCTTACCTTCTGTATATGTGCAATGCCCTCAGTTTTCGCGTGATTACACGCTTGTTTATCATTATTGTTTTCGTTTCCCACTGCGATTCATTTCGTGCTCTTTTGTGTGTTACATGCATTAGATACCAAGGTAACCCAGGAGAATTCTATTTCGCGGATTGTAAAAAAACCTATGCAACTCGCCACGTGTGCCACAATCAATACAAAATATTCTAAGTTTCACATGTGACCACTTGCCTCAGTAAACATTGTTATTTGTCAAGAACAATTGCGATAATGAAATCACGTGGGAAAATCTCGTTTTAAGTACGCGACCGTTGGCAGGCAGTGAATACTCATAGTCGGCGCCGAGATGATTGACAGGTGAAGTTTTTCTATCAACCCAGAGTTAGAATGTTTCCTTCTTTTTGTTGTAAGCAAACAGGAGACAGCTTACGCCAAACCTGAGGGCAATAGAGTACTATGAGCATTCAAAAATAACGGCCTGAGCAGTATATATGTGTACAAGCTTTAGCTTTTGATGCACCCTTAACTTTCGATACGCTCAACGCTAGTGTAAAATGTTTCATTCTTCATCAGCGTACCATGTGCGTGCTTACACTATATTTTATACAACGTCAAACTGTATCCGTTTGCATCTTTTTTTTATTTATGCACACCACTACTTGCACACATAAATCACCAAATTGATTTATGTAATACTGGTACAGGATGTCACAAAAAAATTACAGGGTTCTTTTTTTACCGCAAAAATAAACTACGCATCACCTAACGCTCACTCTCCGCCCAAAGGTAGCGCTAGGTCACAACCATATGCTAAAGTTTCATCCCGAACGGACACCTTATTCAAAAGTTATAAGTGGTTTCCTGAAAATTTCAATAAGAAAATGGAGCCCATTTTTGCCCGTTTCCGGTTTCTGGTGGGTTTCATGTATTCGAAAACCCCGTCGGCCGCCATTTTTCCATTGAACTTTTCAGAAAATCACTTATAAATTTCGAATAAGGTATCGAATTGGGCTGAAACTTTGACATCTGTTTGTGACCTCTAGCGCTACCTTTGGGCCGAAAATGAGCGTTCGGCAATGACTAAATTATTCTTGCGGTAAAAAAAAAAACTGTAATTTTTTTTTGTGACACTTTGTACCTTGTTTAAACTATGTGCAAAAGCTATCCACAGACCCAGAATCTTTGCCTGGCCATTCATTGCATTTATCACTGGATTCGTAATAAAACTAATTCTTATCATTTATTGCTGTGAGTTAATTGTTAACCTCGGCATTTTTTTTTATTATGACTCCCGCACCAGTCCTACTTTGGGTTTACCAAACTCAACATCAAAACCAGAGTGTCATTTTTTGTGTTTTCCAGTCTCGTGGTTTTGGACATAATAAACACCCAGCTACCTAAATGAGACACCAGACCGCCAGAAAAATAGTTCATTTGTTTTGATTTTTAAGGTAGTTAATTCCTCAAGCTAGAATTTCGGAAACCCAAGTCTATCACGTCATTACGTTTTCCATCCACAAAGAGCCAAACACATGCGCGACAAAAGGGCCGGCCCGTCATATTGCCACCCGCAGAGCCGAGAAACCAACGCTCGGTCACGGACTTGTAGAAGATTCGCGTTCATTCTTGCACCAGACGTAACTTTTGCCCTGCTTTCTTGTTCTCGAAAGTGCCAGTTCATCCACGCCCCGAGCGCGCGACGCTCGAACATTTTTGACGAACTTTCGAGATAGTGACGCACTGTAGATAAGCAGCTGCCCGCGACCTTGTCGAGGCACTCGCTCTCGCTTTCTGTTAAGGCTGAACTCCATGGAACGAATTATGTGACGAATAACCAGCGAACGCCGCCTGACGGCACGCCAGGCACGCTCGTTTTGCGCGCGACGTAGCAGCCACAGTGTTGATTCCACGCGCAGAGCAAGAGCCGCCGGCCAAAATTCGTCGGTTATTCGCAGCATATTCGTCCCATGGAGTTCAGCCCTACGCTGCCGAATCGCCGGTTGCTTTTCTGCTGCTTTGAAGCTCTTTCTCTTTACTTATTCTGTTTGGCACAAGTTCGCCGACTAAACCTTTATTTTTCAGTTCACTGTTCGTCCTCTCGTCACCTTCATTCGTGACAATATGAATCTGATCACATTGAAATATGTGTAATTGGCCTCTGAAATCTCCGATAACGGAGCACAGGCAATTTTACAATTTTCAACGCGTCGGTGGTTTTGTTGTGCATGTGCCTCGCCGTTTGGCTCAGGACGATTTTCGCCTTTTGTTCGGCCCACATTTGCTGGAGACGTGAGCTCGGAGCGTAGGTAACTGGCCACCTTGCACGAGAACTGGCGCAGCCGTTCGCGTTCCAAAGAAAGCTCGTGCAGAGAAAAAGGGCAAGGAACCAGGGATGTCCAATTCAGGATATAGAAAAATACCCCACTGTATCGAAGCGCCACCACACTCGATTTCTCGCATTGATGTACAGGCCTGGAAGGAGATCCCAGCGCCATCTGTTGGTTCAGAATCACACTAACCAAGGGTGGGGTTGCACCTTAAGCCGGGGTCACACTGCACAAAAACACAAGTCACCGCAATATCCGTGGTTCGAGTGCAGCGTGCCGCGTGCCAAGTTCTTTCCTTGAACTCATTGCCATGCTACATTTGAGGTACGGATCTCGTGGTGAGTGGCGTTCGAATTTGTTTGCAGACTTTTTTTGTATCATGCATACGCAGGTGACAACGGCTTTAGAATGCTGCTGAACACCCTAAAATAAGGTGCAGATAAGCTTAGCATCATAAGAAGGATGTTTTCTTTTAGGAACAGCAAGTTTTCAAGCAACAAGCACTACATGGAGTGTTTACATGCGGAGAACAGCAAATACAGATGCATGAATCGCGCACGAGAGAGGAATCATGAACGGGGTGACTGTTCCACCGCCTTATGTACTCGACACTTTAAAAAAAAAATGTATTCGTACCGAGCAGATCACCTATATCATTATTAAGGTCACACGTATGTTTCTTTGTCCTTGTCAATATTTCGAGTAATGCAGAGGACATCTACGTTCAAGGAATGTGCCTCCAAGTGAAAAACATTAGTACAGGCTATACTTTTTGAGATTGAAGCTAAATAAAAAGGTTGCCTTAGTTCACCATAGTATCCTTTCTCAGAACCTTTTTTCAGCCGTCATATTATAAGGTGTTCAATGCAATATTTTACGATTAAAAGCTGTGTATTAGGTAAAAACATTTGTGCTAAAAGATAGTCATGGGTGTGTAAGTCTCTGAAGCAGCATTTTTACATCCTGAACGAGGCTCCCACGCTCGAGACGTTACCTGGAATTTAGACATTTGTGAGCTAATTATATCTTAAATTGTCGTTTGGGGAGAATGATAACCGAAGGAAGGTTGCTCATAAATCGCAGCACAATCGGTATGCTGAAGCATATCGATCGTGCTTTTTTGAATTAAAAAAATAAACGAAAATGGGTAGATTGAGTATTTTGAACCACTCTGTAGAGGTATTGTTCAGCCGTAAATGGAAACACGAGCCGCTATTATTTCTTTAATACTTTTTGACTGCTCCCTGATTTGGTTTGAACCCAATTTTCCAAGAATTACCGGGTCTTTGCCGTTTCGGCATTGCTGCCAGCTTACAAACAAAGTCACTTGATGAAATTCACGCTTACAAGTACCGCCATCCATTGTTGAAGAAATGCGCAAGACACGTGTCACTTGCGGGCGTTCCGCCGCCATTCGCTTCCAATGGCAGCTCATTTCTGTGCTGCACCGCCATTTGCTTCCAAGGGCCGCTCGAGACACTGGCCTCGTGCACTGGAGCATTTGACGCTACTGAAAGACAAACGCAAGCACATCAAAGGGCTTTATTGAGAGAGGGTGCCATGGTAATAGCGGTACACGAAGGACATGCCGCATGAGGCCGCTCTCGGCTGTTGGAAAAAGCAAGCGATCTCCACTCCTCCCTTAGTTGCCCATCATAATAAACCTAAACTACTGAAGCGCATTCGCTGAGTTGAGGGCTAGTAGAATTGAGGATACACTGCTACCAAATACTTTACTAGGGTTTTGCTGCTACTCTCAAGAAATGAAACCGACGAAGCGACGAGACTCTCGAGTGTCTCTCGTGCTATCTGCTCGTTCACGCCGCTCCCGCAATCTGCTCGTGGCCGTGATCGATGGTCAAAGGCATTTTTAATAAACTCAAACATAATCTCTTCTCTCTGTTTTTAGGAAATATAGGTACTAACATAAATAAATACTAACACTAATACATTCAGTTTATTAATCAGATGCATTACCTGAAGGATTCATTTATCAATAAACCTGCAAGCATTTCGGTTTGTCGAGCTAAAAAAAAACATTGCCAATGACGATGATAGAGGCGTCAGTGCCGCCCTCGACGATTTCCTGAACATTTGAAATCAGCAGTTTTTTGGGCTCGCAATAGGTGTCGCAAGAAATTATTAAAACCGGTTTTCTTACTTTTCAGATTACCTAAGGTCTATACAAATGAGACAGCCAGGTGCGAATGAGAAGGGAAGTCTAACATATAACAACATTTATTACAACCCGCTTCATTAGATACCATTGATTATATTATACGTTCATCAAAGATATGTTTTGGAAACAATGTAGTTCGGTAGGCTGCTAACGTATTGATAATTTGGAAATGTAGAAAAGCCCTCGTCCACTTCTTCGAATACCTCCGAAGTTTCTGACTTTATAAATTCTTTAGTGTAGTACAATTATCCGTTCAGCAAAATGAGAACTGCCATCACCTGAAACATAAAATATTGCCATGTTTGCAATCAAATAAGTCATCAAAAACTTTACACCTGCGTTTCAAAATTTTCACGAATATCAAAAAATTATTAGAATTATATGTGCACCAAATTTTGAGTCTTATATATAACCAAGCTGACATCCCCGCTAAAAATATGTAATTTGTGGGCGACACTTGTGGAGCTGTACAAACCGAAGTAATAAAAAATCACAAAACCCTTCTTTCACATCTGCTTTCATATCTTAACAAAACAGCATCGTCAAAATTGTGTTACCTTTAATGGTCCCCTCACAAAATAGGAACCAGCGGAGCAAGTGAGAGCTCGCCTCGCTAGTAATGACGTTGTAATTATCCACGAGCAACCTAAAATATAACGTAAGTTATACCAGAGAAAATATTAGTACATTACCTTTAAATAAAACCACTCATTCATAAGAGTACCCAGATTCAGACGAGTAGCGAGAGCGGCCGAAGAACACCGAAATTGCCAGAACCATGGCCTTGAGAATGACCTTTATAAGAAAGCAGTTATCTTAGCCCGGCAATGTTCATGAAAATATGCATGGTGAGCGATTTCACAATTTTAAACTTCGACGACGACTTGCTTTTTAAGAAAATAAAAACAATCATTTCACCAAGAAACTTGTAGTTTCGAAGGTACAGTCATCGTAGTGGATACAGTCGGAGGTGGATCTGATGATAATCTTGTGCATGATGATGATCCTGATTTCCTTGTTGATTATATGGAATGAAGCAACACGTTCCTATTGTTGCGACCTTGCGCTTCTCCGGGTCACATTTAGGCGAATACACCACTTCGAAGTACGCCTTCAAGCTGACTGGCCCAAAACACGGCACTGAACGCTGGTAAACACTGAATGTCTGGGAGGTGGTTGTAATGCGGGAATTATCATTTTATAGTTCTCGTAGACACATTAGTTCGTTCACTGATCACTTCCTTTGGCTTGGGATTGTTGACCGCTGGTCGCAGATCATGAAACATTCCGGAATGTTGGTGGACCATATGGTCAATTCCATATGGCCTCAGGTGATATATCAAGTACTCCATAACATACATCATGCCGGGGCTGATGTAGTGGAATGAGATGGCTGTATCGCTGCAGCACTCCAGACCCTAAAAAAAAGAGCAAGCTGGAATTACTGCTCGGTAAAATGGCATTTTGTGCAGCGGGCTACATTTTTTAGTGCGCTGAACTTCATTTTATTGATCCAAGAGAGCAAGTTAAAAAAGCGAAACATTTTACAAAAGCAATCGCGCTCATACCGTATAATTTAAATACGCATCGGCCGAACAAATTCAGTTTATAAAATAGCACTCGAATACCGTATTGTGAAAGACACGGGAAGATAATATTCGAATAAAAAAGTTGAATTTACGTCATTTTTGTTTAACAAAGCAAATACAATAAGTTGTGTTCTCGTTCTAAAAGCTTCATAACAATACGGAAATTTTTAGCCTGTCTCGTTGTGATACCTGATTCATTTGCTAAATTTTTATTATGAATTCTAATTTTAGTTTACGTTGAAACTTTTACGGACTTACAGCAACCTGGGGATAATTTAATTATTGTCCGTAATCTTACACAACAAAGAACAGTCATGAAGACCCGCAAACACGGGTTGATATATTACACCGATATACTTACGCGTACATCGAATACCGGTAGCTTACACATCTGTAAGTTTCCATCTGCAGGTTGCATGTATGGGCTCATTTTCGTCTTCTGCGCATGAGAAAGGAAGTAGCGGTGACGTCAGAACGCCGAGCCCTGGATTGGCTGATCGCGGTCCCCTATCTGGAGCGTCGTCTGCCCTTTGCAACAACGTCTGCTCGCAACGTCGTCTGCGTCTGTCTTACCTTTCCTGCGACTTTCGGAAGTGCAGGTCTTTACGAGCGAGCTCGACTTCGCCTTTCAGAGAAGGCAGACGAAATAACTCGAGCGGTTCGTTGTTTTTGCCGAACAACTAGCAGACGCGCATCAAGGAGGGAAGTCAAAGCACTCACTGGCGAGGTGTCCCGAGACGCCGAGGTTTGTTTGCTAAGAACCGAGAGTGAGCGTGTTAGTGTCCGCAAGTTCCCTCCCAAATACTTTTTTCCCCCTTTCGTGTGCGGCAAGACTCCTCATTCTTTAACGGCGTCGGCGGGTTGGCGCAGTTAACGTCGTCTGCTTTTACGTCTGCTAGTCAAGTGCGATGGCTCCTTTACCTTTCCTGCGTCTGTCGGATATTCACCGCTTTTTCACCGGCGAGAGTCACCGTTGCCTCGGAAAACAAGGAGATGACAAGAGGAAGAGATTGACCTCTTAATCTAAAATTGAGGTCAGTGATCACAGTATAATACGGGAAGGGTTCACAAGGGTCGCGCGGGCACATTCCATTCAGCACGCCAGCCGGTCGTGGGCAGACGGTCACCGAGTCGGAGTGGCTGCCAGGCCTATCTGCCGAGTTCGCTTGGTCGGTGTCGGTGGAATCGTGGCCGTTGGAGCTTTTCCCGGTGTTTGTGGATCCAGCGTTCTTGTTCGTCGTGGTCTGGTTCAAGTACTTTTACTTTTTTCTTGCTGCTTGAAGTCGGGACGCGAGAGAAGCGCACGTAGAAAAATAAACGTCCGTTGGTCGTCGCGACCGCGACGCTGTCGGCCATGCTGATTTGATCGTAACAAGTGCGTAGCTTCGAGCTGTCGTAGGATTTTGTCGTAACCTGCGCAAAACTTACGAAAATTTCGGTTCGTGAATACGAATTTGTTTTTTAAGTTTTGTCTTACGCATATTTTTGGCGTAAGATAGTTTCGTGAATCTGGCCTCTCCACTTGCAAAAGTCGCAGGAAAGGTAAGACAGACGCAGACGACGCTGCGAGCAGACGACGTTGCAAAGGAGCAGACGACGCTCAGATAGGGGACCGCGATCAGCCAATCAGGCTCGGCGTTCTGACGTCACCGCTACCCCCCTGCGCGAGAAGCAGACGAACTTGCCCTCCGCATAGGCCTCAACTAAGCTTCCAACCCGCTAACACAGGATCTACAGGTCGTCCTTTTTGCCTTGGGAAGGACGATGTCTCGGAACGTGTCTCTGACTGGTGTGCTTACTGCGCCTCTCAAAACTGTCCTCTTCGATTTCCGCCTGGTGACGTCATAAAGCGAGCCATGCCGTCGCCGGAAGCGCGATCCTCGGCGGTGTCACAGCAGTAATGGCGGGATGCGGCAAACGCCTGCTCTGCTGCAGGCTCCTCTCTCCAGCCTGACAGACCACGGAAGCTTCGGCAGCCAGGGGTTGGGACGGCTGCGACGACAGCGACACTCGCAATCGCCCGCACTTTTTTGCCGGGACCTTCTGGCACTCGACCGCCAGGAGCGCGACGTCCGACGGCGCATGACACGCCGGCTTCTGCAGTCGCCCATTTGCCGCCACTTCCGGGACCACCTTTGTTGTATGGGCGGGAGAGTGACGCCAAAGACACCAGTCGGTGACGCCTTCGAGGCAGCGTACTTCGGAGGCTTCTTCTAGACATTTTGCGTTGGCTAGCGCGGCCGGCTGTGTTTCGACTTCTTGCGTTCCGGCCGCGACGCGTTGCGCGGACCTGAGTTACCATAGGAACCATCTCGTCGTAACCAGTCACAAAAAAGACGTAACGCAGTTGGTCACACTTCACCGCAAACATATTAACCGGTCTAGAGATAATTTTCGGACGAGTTTCTACAACACTTGAAGAAAAAGAGAGTAAGTTAGAGTTACGGATAGCTGATACGGAGAAGGACAGCAATGTTCTTCAGCTGTCCCGTCTCCAGCGGAGCTCACTTCGTTCGGTGAAACTTCGGCTCCCTGCGAGCATCCAGCGTGAGCGCTCAGCAAAACCACGATGGAAGGCAACCAGCGCGTGCGGGAGGCGCGGACATCCGAACAAGACGCCCTGCCCTTCTCATTCTGTCATAGCTATAC